>VWZN01014450.1:459123-475157 GCA_013396955.1 Regulus satrapa | reverse complement strand
TTTTTTTTTTTTTTAATACTGGAGTCAAAATGTTTTGAAGTTTGGGTTTGCCACATTCTCATGTTGTTATGTTGAGCTGTTTGGAAAGGATTTAAAGTTCTCATTAGAATGAGAAAATATTTAAATGTTTAAATGCTGCAGCTGTTACTTAGCCTTCAAATAGCAGTAGCTCTTGGAAAGAACTGTTTTCAACAAGCCTTGACAAAGACAAACCTGCTCATTTTATACAAGAGTTCACAGTACGCTTGAGGCACATAGTAAGGCAAAACCAAATCCTTTTTTCATAGCCCAGAAAAAAAATTCCAGCTCTGCCATGGTGAGCCAGGCTAGCTGCAGAACTGCAGCCTGCACTTTGTGATGCTCTGCTTTCCCTGAAAGGATTGAACCAACCACAGCAAAGAGACTCTCCACATCACATCCCGGGCTGTAGAGTAAGCAATTCCAGCAAAAGGTCTGGGACTTCCTCGTCCCCAGCCTGATTTTCTGTGCGGGCCTCCAGCTGCAGAGCCTAGGGACGGCAGGAGGGGCTGGGCACGGGAAGGGCGAGTGGCCGCGCAGGTGTCCGCGGTCCCTGCGGAGCTCTGTGTGCCGCCCCTAGAGGGCTCCCGCCCTCCTTCGGCCGCAGCGAGCCCAAACGCTGCGAGGCCGTGCGGGGCTTTGGCAGTGGCCACTCAAGAGCCCTCTGCGTGTGGTGTCCTTCCCTCCGTGTTCTCATCTGGCTGTCCCTCTGGAGTGGGAAACGCTTCTTTGCATGATAACACCTTCCTTCCTCCCCCGTGTCTCTAAGAAGTTGACATTTTTTCTGGCATCGGTTGTGTGGTTTGCTTTTTACTGGTTAAGATTCGAGCAGTTGGTTCATGCTGGGGCCCAGCTGCCCAATACCAGATCTCTAATAACAGCAGTAATTTGGGGAGGGTGCAAAAAGCTTTTAAATGGGAGGCAAGAAGTGCATATTTCCTGTAAGGAGTAGGGCTAAACAAGTGTAGGTTAGAATTAATTCCTTTTTGCATCTCTTAGTAAAGATTAAAAATTTCTGAAGCCTTCTTTCTCTTTATATAGGATATTAAAGGTGTTTCTCTGTGTGTTTTTCTACAAGAGATTCCTCTTTTTTCATCTTTTAGTTGACAGCCCAGTTCCTTTATGAAAGCACATTCTGGTGTCAACGTGGGGAAAGGAAAAATAATTTTAATAGTGGAGGAGAAGACACTTCAGGCTTTCTGCATAATTAATTATAGTAATTTAAAATCTTGAGCAAAGTCTATGCTTGGAGAAGATCTAAGTTATAATTAAGCCAAGCTGCTAACGATGGATCTAATTGTTGGGTTACAGACAAGCACAGGTAACACGAGTTGGGGCACTGACAAGAGATATATTACCCAATAGTTTTCTGTTGATGCAGCATTCCATACAACTGCTGTTCCAGAGCTGGAATGACCAACAAGAGAGGAATGTGGAGGCACATCAAGAGTTTTCCCTGACAAACTTAAGTGGCCCAAAGTCATTGGTCTTTACAGGTACCATGTCCTCCTCAGTGCTGGCTGTCAGAAGGCTCCCTGGAGCACGGCTGCTTTAGCTCCTCTTGAACCCCTGCCATGATGGACTGAGATGGGAGAATGGATCAGCTGCTGAGATGACTCTGGAAATTCCCTCTTTCTACCCCATGTCTTTCTGAAGAACAGAAATGTTGCCATTGAGATGAAGGTCAAACTTAAGAGTGCAGGCAGGCTGTGGTGTTGCACTGGTGAGTCTGCTTTTAAAACTAAACAGCAACCCTCTCTCTCTGTCCCCCGTCCGAAGGATTTCCATCTCTTCAGATTGATAGAAATATCAAATCATACATGGACAGATCTTCCTCTTGCTATAGATCTAACCCTGGTTGCCTGGATAATTTTTAATGTTCTGATGGATCAGGGCACTAAAGTGAGTATCAAATTCCAGACATTCAGTATTTAGGTTACATTTCAAGTCTAAATGCAAGGTGTTTGAAAGTTATCAGCCAAACCCTTGAGACAATGGTCCTGCTGCACAGTGCACTGATACCAGAAAATTGTAAGGAAAGCATTTCAAGCACTGGATTTTGTACTGACACCAAAACCTTTGGAAAATAGTTTGATCTTCCTCCCCTCACCAATATTCTTCCTCATGGAAAAGTTTATAAGGCTTGGTTTTGCGTGAATTGTAGCATTTCAATTTGTCTTGGTTTTGTTTGCTCTCTAAGGTAAAGAAATTATACATCTTTGTTCCCAGTTTTGAGCCTTTCTAATTGGTGGTTCATACTTTTTTATTTCCTTGGTAATACTAGCAGGAGATTGGGAAGGGCTGTTTTTTGCAAGGAAAATTAGACATGAAGGGGATCTGAGCAATTTAGTGGTTTTCACTTTGAGGTAGTTTCAGGAAGAGCTAATGAATAAGCCCTAATACAAATACTAACGAAAACTGTTTGTTTCATCTCCCTACTACTAGTCACCTTTTGTAATGGAAGACATATTGCAGAGGCTGCCCCTGCCATTAGAAAATTCTTCTAATATTTTCTTGTTAATGACTTTTTAAGTCCCTGAGATATTCCCACTAGCAATTGGCCAGGCCAGGATGTGCATTAGCAGGCTAATGGCAGGTGTCCTGCCTTGCTGAGGGCCCTGTCTCATGGCAATCCTCTGCAGCTGGCTGCAGCACTTGGAGCACTTAATACTGGCTTTAGCTCTGCGAAAGCACTTCTTGTGCTGCCATCACCTCCTTTGGGAGACTGCTCCATTGACTAATAGATCTCGCTGTCAGGAAGACTCTCCTGTTGTTCACTCTTACCAATCTCAGCTCCAAAATATATAACTGTAACTTCTTTGACCACTCTGCAATGAAAAATTAGAAAATAAAAAAGGAAAATAAAAAAATCGTGACACTTGTATTTAAAAAAAAAAAAAGCTTTTCACTGTAGAACTTGGGGTTTTAGTTTAATGCTGCCTACATATATTTTTGGCTGATGGCAGCAGGATCTCAAAGCTGGCTAGCATTAAATCCACTCATAAATAAAGCTATTGCCCTTTGGGTCCATCAAGGACCCATGTGTAAGCCTGTGTCACGTACGAAAGCTGGCAGCAAATGAAAGCCCCACGGAGCTGCTTGGGGAAGTTTGTGAGGTTAAACAATGCAGTAGTTGAGATGTCACAGGAAAACTGAGGGCTGAGGGTGTGGAGGGAAGACCACCGGGGCTGCATTTTGCAGAAAAATGTTGTCAGCACAAGATCAGCCTGCAAAGCTCCCAGCCAGGGCAGTGGGAGCTGCCTGCAGCCCTTGCCAGCCCGGGAGAGAGGCTGGTGTGCAGGAAGTAGCTGGAGAGAGGTTTTCACAAGGACCTGTTGTTTGGTTGTTCAGATTGTATCAGAGTTCTGGCTATTGAGAGGGATTTGGCCTCTGGGTTTTGCTTTCAGCTTTATTTATTTTTGCCTGTTCTCAATTCTCTTTGTGAATACCAATATTCTGAGTCACCCAGAATGATTTCTGCCTTCATTAAAGATTCCTTCCAGCTTCCCTTCGACTGCCTGTAGGCTGGTGCCTGCCCCTGCCTCCCCCTTTTCACTTTGCTGTACATATTTAGCTCTCAGTATTTCATCACTTCTCAACTCCTGCAGCTCTAGCACCTGAGCACCTTCAACTGCACTGTACCTTTGGTTCTTCTTTGCACAACTTGTGTTCTTCATCTGAGGTCTTCTGCACTGTCCCACACGTTTCCCAGCACCTGAGATGTGGTAAGAGGCCACCATTTATCCCGATGCTACAGCAGCTCTGCTTAGAGCTGACCGAGTGAAATCTCCAAGCCAGAAACTGGGCATCCAGAGCCTTTGAATACAGCTCCTTCTGTGTCACCCTAGATACATCCATTTACCTATTTGACTTTGTTTCTTTGATATACATTGGTATTGAAATTGTCTGTGGTATCTACACCAAATAGACAGGGCCATGTTTCTCTAAAATCAAAATGAAAAGAGACACTATACAAAAAATGTAATTGTATATTGCTCTAAGGGGTGTTCCTGTGTGAATTGCTGAGCTCTGCCACACTCTGAAGCTCATGTGTAAGAAATTCTACAAATCAATAAAGAAAATAACCTGGGAAGGAGGATGGGTCACCATGTCAATTTTGTAGATGCCTTAGTGCTCGTTAATGACTGTCCCTAATGGTATTCAAACAATCTACATTTGCTTTAGCTTTTTTCAAAGTCCAGATGAGCTGCTCAGAGCTCTCTTAATGATGCGAATTATTTAATGCTCATTTGTATGCAGTATGTTCCTGCTTTGAAAGTACTTCACAGAATTGGAGCCAAATTCAGCCTTGCAGCTCTACTGAAGTCAGTGCTTGTCTGTGCATCTGTTGGTTGCTTCTCTTTTTTGGTTTTGCTTGAAGAGTTAAATTCTTGTTATGCTCATAATATTTTTTTTAAAGCTAATACCTGCAAAGGATTTTTCATCACTCTTCTCTCCTTCTAAAAAGCAGCTGTAAGTATAGAAGCAGTTCTGCTAATTCTTGCATCTCCCTCTTAACCCCTGCAAAAGGAGGACAGGCTAAGCAGAATACAATTTTGGTGTTCTTTTCTTTCCTTTACTTTGCACCTCCTAAGCACACTTTCAGTGATATCTGGCACTTCTGAAAATCATCCTGCAAAAAATCTCTGCCATCTGATGTATGCAAGATATTCTATGTGGCCCATTGCTGGCTTAACACAACATGAACTGGTAGAGACCAGTTGCTTGCAGGTTGCTTGTGTTCAGTATAGCAATGTCAGGAGGTATTTTCTTGTGGTTGAGAGCAGTAGGCACAGAAGTCCATCAGAAATTTTGAATTAAATTAGCTGCTGAAAGGTGGAACAGACACTCCTAGTACCAGCACATACTCATTTTTAGTTAGACTAGATAACTGCACTATACTTATAATGTAGTTTTTCTGTCATCCCAACTACATTTTTAATATACACTTTGAAGAAAATAAAGAATCATCTGCAAAAATATTGTTCAGTCCCTCTGGGTAATGAGTAGGGTGGGATTTTCAGCTTGTAGCACAGACCCATCTACAGCCTGCACGAAGAAAGTGGGAGTAATGGAAAAGCCTTTCTACTTTTCATCCTTTCTAGATGTGCATGTCATTAGAATGGGTAGAGACATTCCTTGTCAGGTGTTAGAGATTTGCTGGCAGCACAGGGATGAGTACTGAGACGTGGGAATAATGGGTTCATTTCCAAGCTCCACAGCAGATCAGTCTAGGTGCCCCCTTGCCCTGTTTTATATAATAGAGTGTATGACTGCTTCCCCTCTCTCTTTCCTGCATTACTGCCCTCCAGCTCCTGCCTGGCTTAATTTGCGTGTTCTCTATTGCTCACTCCTTCCGTGTTCCCCTCAACTCTTCCCTCCTCACTGCTTGCCCATCCCTTTTGGCCTGCATCTCTTCCCTCTCTCCTGCTGGGTTGGATGTAATCCCCAGAGGAATGTGGCCCACAGGCCTCTGCAGAACTTGGGTGTGTGACTCTGGAGAGACACTGATGCTGAATGCAAAGCAGGAAAAATTAATCGCCCATCACCTGGCAGCACAGGGAGGGAAGAGCTGGATGTTTGTGGGCTGTTCAGTGTGCCTGGATGTCCAGACAGCTTATCAGATGAAAAATAGAGGCTAGACTTTTCGGCTTCATGTGCCATTTCCCTATTCATTGTGTCTGGGTGATGTATTCTCTGCCAGTGGTTTGAATAAATATCTTTCATAGCTACTTTCTGCTTCAGTCCCCCTTGGGACAGCTCTTTCCAACTCAGCAGTATCAGTGCACTGAAGATGTGAAGTCCAAGTGTGTGGAATAGAGGAAAGAGGAGAGAGAACTTCATGCAGAACTTCTAACAAGCTTTAGCTTCAATCACATCTCTGTGAAAACTGCTGCAATAACACAAGCCTCACTTGCAGTGTAAGTTGCACACAACTCCCTTAATCATGACTCTTCTTCCTTTTCTTCTTTGTGTTTCTATATCCACAGAACCTTCAGAAGTATTTGCAAGGAGAAGCCCAAGCACTTGGTAGGACCCAAACTTGTGATGGTCTTTTATAAGATTTTGCATTTGGGATGTTGCTGTGTTTTAGAGAGTATCCTGGAAAAGTAACAGAGGTGTAATGGAAAAAAGAAATCACAATTCTGTGTGGGGATAGTGTTTTATGTAGTAAGCACCCATCTCAACCCTGCTAGAGCAGAACAAACCTCCTTCTCTAACAGAAACCCGAGTTGTTGTTAATTAACGTCTTGCTGAAAACCAAGTCTTTGCCATCTGTTCCGCCACCTCACTACAAATGCTGCTCTCATGTTGATTATGTAAGGAAAAATGAAAATATATTTTGGTAGAGTGCTGCAATGCACTGTGCTGATTCTTCTCCTGTTTATATTTACCATTCCCTGCCCCCATCCCACAAGGAAAGAAAAAGGCAACAATTGTTTGACTCCTCAGCAGCTTTATCCTGGAGCTGCCGCGCTGGCTGCCAAGCCCTGCATGTTGTGGGAGAAGCCATCTCACCCCTGCTGCGTTTGAGCCGTGAGCTCCCTGCAAACCCTGTTTGTTATTAGGTCCATGAGAAAGCCATGGCGGGAAGATGCCCCTGAAGCTGCTCTAAATTCTTGTGAGGGCTTAACTTGAAATACAGAAGAAAAGTGAAAAGGAAGGCCCGGTTCCCCCTAAGTGATAGCCTGACCTCTGGGAAAGCCCACTGCTCCTGTTACAAGCGTGGCCTCTGTCTGTCCAGGGGTGGAGAAAGAGAGAAAGAGGAGGGGTAGCTTTCCTGTAAGTGGGTTAGAGCAATTACTGAGGTCTCTTACAGCAAATGAAGTTGTCAGTGTGAGTCACATTCCCTTTTTTCTCTCACTGCCAAGTTTTAGGCACTAACCAGACAGAGGGAGGAAAAAAAAAATAAGGAAAAGCAACAATGGGGAAAAGTTGAACTGGAACAACCCTTCATTCGGGTATTGTTTGATGTTTTAGCTCTGATTGTACATAGAGATAAAGGATCTATAAATATCCTGTCTGCTGAAATTCCTTATCACAACATCGCCTGTCAGCTGAGCAAATAGGTTAGGTTCTCAAATAATACATTATTATTTATGTAAATACAAAATTATTGATTAAATGCCTGCAATGCCACATGCAATGGAGCCTCATCCCTGGAGTGGACATTAACCTTTTGTGGTGCACTGGAGCTGCCTCATCCCCGGGACAGCAAGTGGCACATGCAGCTGTTACTGCTGAAACAGCAGGAGCTCAGAGACTGGGCTGGAATAAGCAAGGAGATATTTATCTGCATGACTAGACTAGATGAAAGCATCTTCTGACACTTTCTGAAAGTATCTGAGCATTTAGTTCTGTTTAGCAAATGTCTGGAAGCTTTTCTACTCTGCTTTAGAGCTTTTAATGAAGCATTGTGATTTCGATTGTGGTCAATTGTTTGACACTTTTATTATTACTGGTATGCAGAGCGTTTTTTAATGTCTGACAGCTGGAGAAAGAAGTATTTTGTGCATTGAAACTTTTAGCACAAAGCTGCTGTTTTCTATTCTGCCTTTGTCTTTTATTCTTGCTGATGCAAATCAACGAAAGACAGAACTGATTAAATTACATTTGTTTACTTCTTCCTTGATGATAATAAGACACAGCCTGCCTTTTATAAAAAGCAGAAATAGAGGATGTGACTGTTTCTACAGTATTTCTAGAAAGGCTTTCTTTTTTTTTTTCCTTACAATATAAAGATATTTATTTGTTTCTAATGTCTTGATTTACCAGATAATGCACACTTCCTAATGTGTGTGGAACAAGAATAGAGCTATGAAGGACAGTTAGCAATGGATTCAATTAAGAAAGCTTCTATCTTGTTATTTTTATTAATCCAACAGTATAAATTAGTAGAACACATCACAAAACAAACACAGCAAGATACTTCTGTCCTTCACAGTAGGGCTGCTGATCACTATACAAAGCAGCGCTCTGGGTTTACGCAGCCACAGTTCTGCTACTGGGTCCTGCCTTCAGGGCAGTGGTACCACCGGAGAGAGGGGAGAGGCACAAATAGGATCCCCAGGATTGTTTTGGTGAGTAATGTGCGTGTCTTGGGGATTCTGTAATATTTTTTTGGTTTTGAACACTTACCCTGAGAAAGGAGCATTGGGTTTTCCTGTCTTGCTCATGCAGTTTGCAAGGGAAAAGATCCTGGATCAGAAGGGCATTTCTAGTGGAAAGGCCCCCCTGATCCAGACTGCTTGTGAGACGGTAGGACAGTGTCACCAGGAGCACAGAGAATTACAGCAGGGAGATTTTGGGAAGCAAAAATGGCAGAAAAAAGGAGAGGCAGAGAACGAGCAGAAAGGAGGTGGTTAAGGAAGTCATTACAAAACTGCCCTCATGATTGCTTTTTCCTGCATTTTTCAAAAACAGACAAAAGTGTAGCAAAGGATGCCAAAGGCAAGAGAAGTGTCTGAAGGCTTCTCAGCAGTGCAGTCAAACCTCCTGATTTTCCAGCTGGAACTAGTCTTAGGGAGTGATATCACCTGGCAGCTGAGCCAAATCTAAAGGACTGCTGGTATCAAAATGATGCTTCTGCTTCCAGTCCTGCTGCTTTCTTTGTATGGGTCTGGTGCTTGTCTGACTCTTTAATGAGCTCATGCAGCTCAGTAAATTGCAAGAAAATGAATTCAGTAAGAAATAAAACCAGTCCAGGAAAGGAGAAGGTTTGGGCACTGTGAGAATGGAGTGGGAGAAGTAGGAACGTCAGAATTTTGCTGCACATTTGGGGTGTTTTGGGGGGTGCTTTGCTCCTAGTTGATGCTCAATCTGCCACTTCATTTCCTAGGTGGGGCTTCCTTCAAAAGGCCGCAGGATGAGCAGGGAGGCTGACTGGAGAGGTGAAGGAAGGTCACCAGCTCCTGGGGCAGAGAGGATGGAATGGGACTGCAGCAGCCCAACAGGATGTTGGCACGGGAAGAGTGTAGTGCAAGGGGAACCAAGAAGGAAAGGGGACAAGTGCAGAATAACCACAGAAGGTTACTGCAACAAGCACTGTAAAAATGCTCAAGCATACAGCAATGGTCCCATCTTCCTAATCTAGCTCTTAAAGGGTTTATTGTCATGTATCCATGTAGTTTCCCCTGAAGGTGCTTATGTCCCTTATTTAGCCATACATTTCTCTAAATTGGGTTTTGATAACAGGACAGCTGCTGCATTTTTATTATCTGTGATAAGCACCAGTAAAATCTGTTTAGAGTTCATGATGGAAATGTATCCATATTTTGGCATTTTTCCAGCTGCACTTCACAAAGGTAAATGGGACATGAGAATGGTGTGCTGCCCCCTTTTAATCCATTTTCTCTAGATGGGGGCACTTCGCCTCTCTGCAGGAAAGGCCAGCACAGCTACTGTGCTAATAAACACTCATTCCTCACTGCAGCATCTGCACTTGCCAGACTCATAAATCCAAGCAACTTGTAGTTGAATAGCAATTAAATATCCGCGTGCATTTCCATACCACGGTCTGGTGCACAAGGCATAGGCTAAGTGGCTGCACATCTGCTGTCTGCTCCCCCACACGTGCTGCTTGACAGAGCGTGATCATTTAACCTTATCCTGCTGCCATTAATGGTACATGGAAAATTGGATGCAGAGCATCATCCTACAGATATTTTGCCATATCTTTCTAAAAGAATTATGTTCTTTCTTGTGGGATTTTTTTGTGGGTTTTGTTTGTTTGTTTGTTTGTTTTGGTTTTTTTGTTTTTTGTTTTTTGTTTTTTTTTTAAGCAGCCTTTATTGTCTTTCTCTCAGGATTTCCAGGCCAGAAATTTAGGTGGGCTAAGTTAACATCAATTAGAAATGAGACATAATATTGAAAAATTAGTTGAGATTCAGGACACTGATATATCCTCACAACAATTTTGTGTCACTTGTACAAAACCCAGAGACTTGGAAATGCAGTAAGATAAATGCAGTGCCTGATTACAGGGGATGTATTGCACTTATAAAAGGCATCTCTCATGATGAGGCTCTGCGTATCTGCAATAATAACCACCATATGTCAGGTAAGACAAAGATAATGGGAGCCACATCATTTTCCCATTGTTAAAACTTTCAAAATGCAAAAAGCTACAAATGTCTTAATTATTAATTCAATTTTGCTACATCTAGTGCTGGTAGCTGGAGGGAACATCTTTCTTAGGTTTAGTCTTTCCTCTTGTCTAACTGATAACAGTCTGTGTGGCAGAGTTTTAAATGCTACAGCCATTTAAAGAAGTAAGAATTGTACAGTCATTGCCCATCTTGCATTTCCATGCGGCAGGATTTTACCACATGATCCTGCAGTTCAGATGTTCTCTTGAACAAAGAGATAAGCCTTGTAGTCTGCTTTGAACTTAGCAGTGGTGAAGCTGTATGAGGCACCAGCCTGTCTTGTGTCTGACTGTAAACTGTTGTTGTTGTACAGTTATCTATCAAAATGCTTATTGTGGAACTGGCAGAAACCTTGAATTCCCTCCCCAGCCCCCACCCCCGTGTGTCTGTCAGCTGCAGACCAAGTCCCAGCCAGATCACAGGAACATCCTGAATCAGTCATAATAATTTGCATTTCCTTGCCGAAGATTTTATCTGCTGGGGGTGCAAATTGTGCCATCAAGGTTGCTGGTGTTGAAAAATCTGCACCCTTTCTGCTCCCCAGCTCTTCCTTTCCCAGCTAGGTAAATTTGTCCAGAAGAATTAATTGAGGAAATAAAGCTGACAAGATAGGCCACACAGCGAGACAGCACCGCTCTGAACATCTGCACAATTTGTGTATTTGATTAGGTACCTCAGCACTGGCAGATTATTGTTGTTAAAAGCAAATCTTACTTTTACCATTTTCACACAAGACTCCCTGCTGCAATACTGCAGCTGTTTGTTCTGTGTATCCCCACATTGTTTAAAAAAATGACGAATGATGATAGTAAAAATTATACTTGCTCATTCAAACATCTTGCTGTTTACATAGAAGAAGAATCATGTGCTGGGGTGCAATGACCTAATGAGAGATGCAACATGGCCTTCAGCAAGAGCTGGATGGGACCCTTAAAATCTGCTGCTTTCACACAAATTTTTCTCCAATATATATAATGAAAACCTTATTTTGTTTATAAAGGCAGATGCCACAGGGGTTGTATATTTGGATATTATTTTTTTCTCTAGGAGTGTTTATTAACAAATGCTTGCAAGTTTTATGATGTGGTGAAAACTATATCTCTCATGATAAACAGGAAGTGCTCAGAGGTATTGCATTACCCCATAAAACGCAACACAGATTCCAACAGCTTGGCTCCTTTTCTCAAAATATGGTGACACCACTTCCTTTAGGAAATCTCTTGTCTCTTCACAACTTTTATCTGCTAGAGATATGCAAAACTGAAAAAGAAATATTTGTTTATAAAAATGATGATTCATCAGTTTTGGACAGTGGAAACTGATATCTGCGATTTGTATGAAATCTATTAAAATTAAGCAGCAAAGACCCTTTGGGGCTGTCAGATCAAATCGTGGATTGAACAAAGTGCAAGGATAGGCTTCTGATACCTGCCCTCCCTCCAGCAGCACAGGTGTAGATGCAGATTTCCCTGCAGCCATAAACCTGCAGCTGCCTCTTCTGCAGTTCTGTGTCAGCAAGGTCAGGACCTGCCCAGCAGAGAAGAGGGAATCCCATTTCCTTGTCCCTTGCCCAGGAAAGCTCAGTGTGACAGGACCACATCCAAAATGTGGAATCTTCATACAGAATTGCTGAGCTACGGCCTTCAGCTTGCTCCTAAAGGCTGCCACGCACTTGTCATGGGCTGTAGGGCCATTAATGCTGGCTGAACATTCAACCCTGGGCAAAAGCTCAGGATGCTGTTAGTGTACTGTCCCCTACCACTTGTTTCTGCTCAGCCACTGCCCATGGTTTGGATTACATCTAAGAACAGCAGACAAGCAGGACGTGTCCTTGTGCCATGGGAGCCACCAGCCACACACGTTTGTGATGAATGTCACCCCGGCAGAAGCCGACGTCAGGGAAAGCAAGTCCTGGTGAGCTCTTTTTAGAAGGCCTGGCATCATTCCCCAAACTGGTTCTCCATGAATAGACTTGAGTGTCTGCCAGGGGCTTCGCTTGCACACAGCCAGATGCAGCTGGTCTGGCTATCACCCCTCCAACAGGACCCTTCTATTCCCACAGCTCGGTCCCACTACCTGTTCATTTTACTTTTCATTTACATTCCTCTCCTCCCCATATTCTCTGTTATTCATTCTTGCATCACCCTTTTTCCTCTGTCCTCACATCAGCCAACCTCTTCACTAGAGAACTTCCCAACATTTTTAGCTATGAGCAAAAAGCATTTAAAATGCAATATTTGGACAACATAAAATCCTAATAATCCTGTTTCTACATGCTTTGACTTTTGCCTCTGCTGGAGGCATCACTTGTCCTGCCTACAGCTGAACCAAGACTAGGTGGGGGGGAAACACACTGAATGTTCTACTATTTGTAAATTATTAGACTTCTGAAGTTATGTAATAATTTTACCTCCTTTTTTATTATTATTTTCTCAGCAATCAACTATACCAGAAATGCAGAGATTTAAGAGACTGATATTGTGTACTAGCTAAATCTTATTGTAAGAACTTAATAGCCTGCCAGTGTATAAAGCTTCAGCACAAGAACACAAGGGTCATGTAGCAGGACCTCAGTGAAGACTCACAAGTCGCTGTAATATGCTGTGTAAATACTGAATATACGTATGTTTTGTTTTGTCAGTCCTGTAAAATAACTTTTAATCTGGTGATTCAATTCTCTTATCAACCCCAGCTTGTTTATTAAATTTTAAGTCTTGGGCAAGATGAAGCAAGCTCATGAGGAGTAGCTGGTTTTCAAAAGATACAAGTTCCAGATAACCAAGGACAAGTAAAGCACAGAACAATATTGAAATCACTCAGAGTTTTATTGCAGCTGACTAAGATAGAGTGTGCTTTGAGGCTGGGAAATTTCCATTACTGAACTGCAGGACAGTGTCTGGGTACTGCTACTACTGCAGTTGAAAAATAAAAGCAACTTAATTTTATATAGACAGCAACAAAATGTCAGTATATTAATTAAAATAGCTAGATTTATATCATAAGCTTTTAAGGTTGCTGTAAAATGGATCCCTTTAAAAATATGTAGAGTATGATTGTAAACTACCTGTTCAAAACTAAGGAACATAAAAATGACTTGAAATCGCAACTGTGCAAACCACATTTGTGAGCAGCAAATCTAACCAGAACATGATAGATAATACAAGACATCTCCGACAACAGTGACACGTTCTGACAGTGACAGAATGATACCCAGTGCAGGATCAAGGCTGTCACTGACAGCATCATTCTACAATTAATAATCTTTTTGCTCCCCTTGTCATGCACAGAACAACCACAGCTACCTGTTTACTCATCTTAACTCCATGGTGTCTAAGTCACACTAAACTCCATGCAAAGTCCATCAGAATGTTGAATGCAGAAAAAAGGAAACACTGGGGGGAAAAGCAAATTTGTGCTGGCACCAAGTGCCCAGCAATTTGGATGAGAGATTGTTTTCAACCTCTCAGCAGTGCAAGATTACAGCAAGAACCTAATTTTCGTTGAGGTTGCTTTATGCTGCCAAAGCAGTGGTCAACATTCCCATGAAGATCAGTCTCAAGGGATTTCGGTTGTGTGTCACCCTTTCAGTCAAGCCCAGGTAGGTACTGACTAGAAGTTATTACCAACTGATGTTCTTTCTGAATCTTAGGATAGTTCCCTGTGGATCAGAGCTCATATCTAAGTAATTTCAGGAGCCATCACCATGGTTCCTGAGTGCCTTAGAAGTTAAAATATATCTTTATAAAACATTTTAGCATGTCTTATTTCTCTCTCTCATCACCCCCGCACAAAGGCTTGAGGTCTTTTTAAATAATTCTGGTACAATTGTATATACTTAATGCCTGTGTTTTGTTGGGATGATGGGGAGGTTCAGGTTCATGCTGACATACTCGTACAGCAGCTATCAAGAAAGCCATGGCTGCGCTGTCCCACGCAAATCACACAATGATGATGATTTTCAGAGATGTGGCTTCAGTTTTAAATCAGCACAAAGATCTGAGATGACTCCCACCCCCACTGCGGAGGGGCATAGTAGGGCAGCTCGGTGGTGTTTGTCCTGGGCTTGACCCAGCCCTGCCGATCCCAGGGCTCAGGGGCCTTGTGGTACAATATTCCTTTTTCAAGAGACCTATTTACAGAACAAGAATGAACGATTAAAGCAGAAATGAGCAACAGTGTGGGGAATTGCTAGATCCTGGTTGTAGGATGAACTCATGCATGTGACTCCTGAACTTGACTGAAGATGGAGGCAGTCCAAACCATGGTGTATTTACACGGACTTAGTTTATAGCTTAGCTTTTTCTTAATATTCCTGTTTCTGCTTATACAAACTCTTCTCAGCAGTGCTTTGCTTTCTGTTTGAAATAAAAAGGTTTTTTCCTCCTGGTTCTCATTATCCACTATCATTATTTAGTAAGTATCACCTCCCCCAACAGAGCCTTTTATTTTGATCACGGAACTCATAATTTTCTTAAAATACATTTATGTGCTTTCCAGCATTTAGGCTTTAATGTCACCTTGTTGAGGCAAAAGACCCAACATTAAATGCAAGTAATGGCAGCTATTTAAGTACATTTGACACCAGTCCTATCTGCTCTGCCCATCTCAGCCACTGCAAAGCTTCACTGAAACACTGCAGCAGGCTCTGTCACGGGAGGAGTGTTGGGAGAGCATGCCACAGCCTCTGACCACTTATTCGGGCTTAATTGGATTAGACATATATTTGAACACAGCACTGAAAGGAGCTGACAGTCCTTTCACAATTTCCTGGCCTGCCTGGTCGGTTTCCTTTTTGATCAGACACATCCCAGTGAAGGTAGAAAATAATCTAGATACACACCAGTTTTTAATTAAATTTGGTATGACAGGCTGTGTTTAAGCCACATTCTCCATTATAATTTGTTTTGCATTTGTTGATGACGGATTTATTTATGTATGTAATCAGAACTGTAAGCAAATTTTCATTTTCTAGGGTTAAGAGAACCTTTGGAATAATATTTTACTTGGTTTTAGAAAATTTAAACACTTGCATTTACTGCTGCCTAAAATTTCTGAGAAAAATAACACTGAAGCGCAGAACACATACTGAAATAAAAGCATTATACACACATAAACATGAACACGCCAGAAGCACTATCCCACTCAAATACACAACAACACGAGCTGTAGGGTTGAATGCTGTTAAATCCTGACCCCTTCGCCTCCATCGGCCTAGGCTGGGTGGCACCCGCGGGGCCAGCCCTGCCCCGAGGGACAGGCATAGGGACAGCCAGAGCCGGGACCTGCCCGCCCCAGCCGCGGGGAGAGCCGGGGCACAGAGAGGCTGGCAGGGCTGGCACAGCTCAGAGCGGGGCTGGTTCGGCCCGTGGGGATGGGAGCCGGTTCGGAGCTGGAAGGGCCAGAAGGGGAACGCCAGAAACCGCCTCGGGGAGCGGCACTGCCAGGGACAGCGAAGCAGCAGAGATGTCGGTAGTGAGAACGTCAGCAGGGTTGGTGCTGTCAGGGTCCTGAGAGCACCGCAGCAAAAAAGGCACAGGCGCAGTTGAGATCCTCGTGCGTGAACTCCCGCAAACGAGGGAGAGCTTTAGGAAAACTCTGCCTTCCAGAAGAACAGAAGAGGCACGGCGCTGTTGCAAGCAGCGATCAGGCCGTGACGAACCTTCGACTGGGCTGTCACCTCCCCTGCGAGGTTTGTTTACATTCGTACGGCCGGGCCGGGCCCAGCTCCATTTCCCGCCCATCACCTGACGCCTCTAATGGCGCCGCGCGGCCGGGAGACCACGTGACACACAACACGTGACCAGCGGCAGCCGCGCCTCCTCCCCAGCGGCTGCGGTTACCGCAGTCCCCGGCCCCGCCCCCGGCCCC
>VWZN01014450.1:420593-458925 GCA_013396955.1 Regulus satrapa | reverse complement strand
GAGGGGGAGCAGCTCAGCCTCGCTCTCCTCAGCTCTGCCGCTCCCTCCGTGTTCCCGAGATTGTCCCTCCGGCATCACCCTTCTCTCCTCTCCCTCCCTGCACTCCCCGCCAGCCCTCCGTCTGTGGGTGCAGCTGAGCGGCTCGTTTCGGTTCGCTCCTGCGTTTATTTTCTTCAATATCTTCTTCTGCCCCTAGAGTTGGTCGCTCTCGTTATTTCCTCCCTCTCCGTAGCGCGATTGCGGACGTTCGGGAAGGGGGGAAAGCGGTAAACCCTGCTGGCAGCCCCGTGTCCCTCCCGGTGCCCTGCCGGGGCTCACCTGGCTGCAGCAGCCTGAGGTCCTGGGGATAAAAAAAAAAGGTGAATCTGAGCAAAGGAATTGCTGCCGCTGCCCGACTTTGCTCAGGACGTGCTCTCTGCTGCAGAGCCGGCCGGATTAGTGCTTGCGTTAACGTGTGCGGGTGAAAGTTCTCTTCAGCTGTCCTAGCTCGAAATCATATTGCATTATAAAGACTTAGACTCTCACCAAAAAGCGATCGTTTATGTTTGCTGTGGGTAACATAGGTCTTACAGAGCGAGCTGCACCAACTACGAAAAATGTGAACTAACTGGATTAAGTGTGAGACGGATTTTTTTAGCAATCTCAATGAGCTGGGGTGATGCTGTGTGATCTGTGTATCTAATGACTGGGTTATTAACCTGGCGTGCTCAGTGACCTTACTTAGGATTTCATATTTTGTCTTGCATTAGTAAAACCCCTTCCGTTAGTTTAAAAAAAAACCTCCGTAGTCCTGAGATAACTTAAGCGATGCAGATGAAAAACTCTTCTTTTGTTGCTGTTTTATCAACTTTCTTGCAATACTGCCTCTGTTACTTCGGTATGGTTTTTGACCAGAAGTACTAAAAGCAACTTTTATAGGCTGGGATTTCGTGAAAGCATTAATTTTTCCCTCTGATGAGGAATCTTTTTTAAAGCAATGCATTTCACGGCGAGGACACCTTACAGCCTTCAGCTGTGTTACAGATTTTTATAGCTGTAGGTTTTTGCACACAGTCACTGAACTGTGCTGGCCTGTCAGGGTGAAGTCATTGTGTGTGTCAGGGAGGGAGCTTTCATCTAGGCCTGAGTTTAGCTGAGAGATGAGCCTCTCTCAGACTTTTTTGTTGTGGCCTTCACTTTTTTTTTTTTCTTCCTGTGAGATGAAACTTTAAAATGTAAATCAGAACTCCAGTTTACAGTGTAAAAATATCCTTGCTATTGTTTCAGTGTTAGAAATCACAGCAATATATCCAGTCCAAAACTTGTTGATGTAGCTTCCAGTACAGGCTGTATTTTATTATGGTTATTTTATCATCTGAGCCAGGGCAAGGAAATGGGTGCAGATAATCTCAGTGGTGGCTGCCATGGTTTGCACTCACAGTCAGGTTTTCGGAGGTCCTGGGAAGGAACATTGCCAAGGTGTGTGCTGGGGACAGTCGAGGTCACATCCACGGGGTGTTAAAAACTGTGTTTCACAAACAAAGTGAAAAGCTCAAATATTTCACCACACATCAGGGAATGCAAGGAGCAGCAGGATGGCACAGCACTGATGCCCTTTTTTGGCATCCCTGTGCCAGTGAGCACAGACAGGGGAAGCGGGGCCACTTCTGCCCCTCCAAATGGTGTGTGGTAAACTAATCCAATGAAGCTGTTTCCCCTCCAAATCCAAAAGGTTATTTTAAATTTGCAAACTGCTTCTGATACTCTGTGTCTGCTGTACAGAATTGCTGTCAACATTTCCACATCTCCAATTCAGTTGAAATACGCACTTGGCTCCCGTATTTCCTACTATAAAATTATTAACATAAAATGCCACATTATGTATTTTGTGCTCTTGATTATTGCTCTTATGCCTTGGGCGTGAAGTGACAGGGAACAAAGTCTCAGTTTATAGCGTGTACTTGGTCAGGAAAGTGTTGGATGCGCTTGTGGCTGATGCCAGAGCAGCTGTGCTGGATTGGAGTGACTGCGATGAAATGCGATTACTCCTCAGTCCCAGCCGTGCAGGTTGTGCAGTTCGGTGCTCTGTGTTTGGTGTTTTGCTCTGGTTGCTAATGCAGTGAGGATCTGCAGAAGCTTCTCCCTCAAGGGGCGGGGTAGAGGGCAAGCTGGGAGTGTGCAGATGGAGATGTTTCCTGCAACTGCAAAATCCATTTAAATTTCTACGCTTTAATAAAGGAAAGCAAAGCAGGCCCTGATGGTTTTGTTTAAGACCCACGGCTAATGTGGACCTGTTCGGAGATGATGGTTATTTACAAGTGCACTAAGGCTTGTTACATGGCAGACTAGTGTCTCTTGACTCTTAAAATCCTTCACTCTGCTTCGCATTTTTATCCTAGTTCTTATGTTTCTAGATTATTGGATTAGGGATTTGAAAACAATAAAATGCTCCCGATTATATGAGTGAAAGGGCAAATGAAGTATCCTTAGGATAGTGCTGTTACGGTCAGTCTTCCATTTTGATTTTGCAGCAGAGAGAATAATGTTTGAGAAATACTGATCACAACATAAAATATCAGTACAGGAAATAGAGGAAGATGTTGGCTGCAGAAACTACGTGAATGCTCTCTCATCTGGATTTGAAAACCCTTAAAGGCATTTAACTATTTTCCCTAGTGCAGTCATTTTTTTACATAATCAGGTTTCGAGTAAAAATAAACTCAGCAGAGCAGTATATTTACTGCTGTGTTGTGGTTGCACTTTCTCATCTTTGTAAGCAGAAAAGGCACGTTATCAGGCCAAACCCCATCCTAATGTCCTCCAGTTCAACTCTGCCAGAAACGTTCAGCCTGTGCTGCGGCTTGTGCCTTGCCCTTGTTGTAGGGGGTGAAGTGGTAGGAGGTGGATCCCTGTCAGAGCCCCTTTCTGACCTGTTTTGGTTTTGGTCATTCTGCGTGTGAACCTAAGGGCTGAGCACAGAGCAAAGTTTGAGCCCAAATCCTCAATGCTTCCTAGGACTTCAGGACATCCCTTGAGCAATTACTTAGTCACACAGCCATGTTTGTTACTCTGGCTTGATTTATCCAAAAATATGTAAATGTGTTGTCTTCCCCTGTGCTTTCATTTAAGAGCTGTTAGTTTTGAGGGGTGTTGGTGTAAAGTGACTTTCCCTTTCATTCAGCGATAGGGAGTTTTCGACACCGGAGTCAGATGGAATCCACTTTTAGACCAGGTCTGAGAGTTCCTGAAATACCTTTCAGACACTACAAATTGGGAAAGGTTGTTGGGGTTGTTCCTTTCTCCCCTTATGTGGGCTTGGTATTATTAGTAGTAATTTTTAAAGCAGCCTGTTAACATGCCGCACTTCAAACACACTGAAACAGCAGTAAAAACATGATAGAGTGGAGCTTTAAATTCCCAGCGTGACTTGTTCTTCATCCAGTTGGTCTGTGGCAATTTGGTACGGATGATAATTTGACAGTAAAAAACAGATAGTCGTTTTGGAAAGAAATGGTGAATTGAATGTGATAGGGATGTTCTCATTTTCATCCTAGTTTTTGGAAGCTTTTTTTGTCATCAAGCTCCTAAGATTGTGAAGTAATATCAGTGCTGCAAATAACTGCTTATAAATAAGCAGTTGAATGCAGATGAGTGCAGTTGGAAGAAAATAAATCTGCAAGCTCAAATCTTGGATTTCTTGCTCTGAATTTGCCATGTTATAAAGACAGCTTTGTGTTACTGATGTGCTGTGGAAGAGTGATATTAGAAGTTTGGGTAGTCAGTAGATAAATGTTAAAGTAATACTGAAAAGAATGCTTAAAACATTTGGCAGCAGATTCTTTAAAGTTACACTTCTCTCTACTGTCTTATGGAACAGCCCTATTTTTAGAATATCAAAACTTAAATGAAGAGAAGCATATTAATAAAGAAATTAAAACCAGAAAGAAATCGGGAATAGGACGATCTGCAAGGCGTAGCTATTTGTACGGAAACATGAAAACTTGAATGGGATTGATTGTTGCATAATAGTTTATTTCGAGTTACATAAAAAGGTGGCTTCTGCATCCTCTGCGAGGGTCTGCCTGGTGGGCTGCTCAGCAGCGCTCAGAGAGAGCCCGTCCTGTTTGCTCTGTTAACTCTTCCCTTGCTCCAGAGGGACAGAGAGCCCTTTCACGATGGAGCCAGCGCAGGGGGTTTTGTGCCCCTGTTTGCCAGTGCTTTTAGGGAGCACAGGTTGGGTATGCGTGTCAGTACCTGTAATTAACGTATTCTGTCTGTGAGATAAGGAGAGCAGGGAGCTGATACAACTCAGCCAACCCGCCCCAGTGCAAGGATCAGAGGAGGGACTTAAGGAGTGTAATTGGTGGCTAGTTATCAGCTTCTTCCCTCTGGGGAGAGAAGGCAGATGTAAGCGCTTCTCTTCAGTCACTCAAGCCTCTAGCCCTTACCTAACCTGGCGTGGGAACCCAAAGGAGAAATCAGAGCTGCTTTTCCTGCTCTCCTCGGTGAAGGACAGGTGGCCCCTCACAGGCTGCGCAGCCAGGACGGGCAGCAGCCGCTTGCTCCGTGTCAGAACTCTCTGCCAGGTTTATGGAAGAGGAGAGGGAGCAACTTGCCCTGTCAGCCCAGAGCAATGGGATGCTGCCTTAGCTGAAGAGTGCAGCTCACGGACACTTGCATTTCAAAAATAAATACGCATTTTTGTAGCAAAGCGTGATCTGTCCCATAGGAACGGGCAGAAATAACTCAGGTTTTCTTTGAGGCATGCTTTATTAATAAGGCTTCTGCATTCACAGCATGTGTATGTGTCTGCATCACTCCATCTCCCATATCCCTACATATCATTCTAGTACCTGTTGTCTGCCTTCCATCAAATCTGACAGATGGTAAAAGTCTTAAAGGTGGAAAGTTATTCTGCAGGTTTTGCAAAAATAGGTATTTTGCTCGAGTAAAGAGATCCTGTGTGCTGCTCCTCTGGGAAAGAGACTGTACCAGGTCACATGTGAGAAATCAGACTCCCCGAGGGAAGACATGACATGCCCCAGTTTCACAGATGGATTTTTTGATACTCCTGAGACTAGAAATGTGTATTTGTAGGACACCAGGCTCTGTTAGTTCAGCGGCTTCTTGTTCAGGGGTGGGGATGCACAGCCCACAGAAGGGTTGGTGCTTTACCAACTGAGTAGGTGTAGAGCTCAGCTTGTGTTGAAAACTAGTACTTCGCCAACATAGTAGGTTGTTTAGTGCCTTTTCTGTTGATACTTTGTCAGTTTTCAGCTGTGATCTAGAAATGGAAATAACTGATTGATTTGGTATTTAATGAAAATATTTTATGTCTTGCTATGGAATATTTTACAGCAGAATGTAGGTTGAAAGGGACTTTCTGAGGTCATGCAGTCCAACCTCCTACTCAAAGCAGGGCTGATGTCAAAATTAGAGCAAATTGCTCAACACCTCCACTCAGTATTTCCAAAATCTCCAGGGATGGAGATTCTACAATGTCTATGGGCAACTTCTGGTTTTAGTGGTTAAATTAATTGTCCAGTGATACTTTTCCCCTTAGAAACAGGAGCGTTTGCCTTGCTGCAACTCGGGACCATCTCCTCTTGTCCTTTGTACTTGTTGTCTCTGAGAAGAATCTGGATCACTTTTCTCAGGTGATTCCCCTTTATGTAACTTAAAAGAGCAGTTGGATGTTTTCCACCACCACCCCTTTTTCCCCTCCTAGCCTACACAAACCCATTTTCTTCAATTTTTTTCCTTTCATATCGCATCCTTCAGCTCCCTATGCATCCTAATGGTTTTCTGATGGATTTGATCCAGTACTGGGAGGGAAAAAAACTGGATGCAGAATTCCAGATGTGCCCTCACAGCAGGAATCAGTTCCCTTGACTTGCTGGCTGTGCACATAACGCAGTCCAGTCCTTGGTCAGCCTTCATTGCTGGGAGCTGGCACTGCTCATGGATAAAGTTGGGTGTTATTCTGATAATTTGGAGAAGGCTTTCACTTAAAGTGAAGTATTTTAGGAACTTTTAAAATAATACCTGGAAAAAAAACCCCAAACTCAGAAACATTTTATTAAGTGATTTCAGTTGTATTTGATTTTGATTTCCAGATCACTCAAATGAAGTGTATAGAGCTATAAATGTATTCAAAAATATAACTTCTATGTCGTCATGTTGTAAATAAAAATAATAGTGTAATAATGTGCAGTTCAGCAGTATAGTTCATTTCAGGTGAGTTACCTGTGGGAAATCTGTATTCTGTTAGTGGGCAGGACAGTTATGAAAGATGCTGGCTTGATTGTGGATGAATCTCCTTTTCAGAAGACAGCTTGATTTCCTTTGCTTTAGTACAACATTTGGGTAGATGAAGAAGCCGTTCTCAAACTGCTCTTTTTTGCAAGGTGCGCAAAAAGCCAAATCCAGTTCACTGCCAGCTTTGGGCAGGAAGATTAATAAGATCCAGCTCATACTAAACGTCACTGATTCAGGTGGGGTTGTTTGAGCTATTGGCAGGGTTTCCTGTGCCACATGGGGTGCAGGAGTTGGTTTCTGTTTCACAAGCATTCCTGTCTCCACCCGTTGGTGCTGAGGAGGGGCAGCTCAGGGACAGCCTCGGGTCCCCCTCTGCACCCTCCTGGTGCCCCAGCTGCCTCCACTCCTTGCTGCCTGGGCTGCTCCTGTGCCCTTCCAGCCCTTAGCGGTGCATTAAATACCAGTTGGTGTATATATGTCTTGTGGAAAGGCTGTGAGAGAAATATTTTTCTGATTTGGGGAGAATCTTCACGGCAGTCTGGTTTTAGCAGAGTTGTGCACATGCTTTTACTGTGTCCATCTGTTTGCGGTACCAAAAATCACAACCGCCTTAGTTCCCCTAAGAGGAAATCTCTTCTCCTGGAAATTCTTTTGTATTTTCAGAGAATTTTCATAAAATACTGAAATACTCTGTGGTGATTAGGATGCAAATGAGAGTTTTTGTTACACGGTGGAAAGTAATTCATCTGTATTGTGGGTATGTTTTAAGTACTTGCAATAAGGCTTACAGTTTATAATGTGCAATTACTTCATTTTGCAGTTTCTCTTAAAATTAGCAGCTGCTACTACAGTGCCTTATTTCTTGCTTGTTGGGAAGGAAGGCACATTGCTCCACCAAATATTGCTGATGTGTCCTGAGTAAAATTCCAGGTCATTTGAGTACTCCAAATCAATACTCCCCAAAATGCTTCAGTCTGGAATTTGCCCAATGTTATTGGGATTTGAACATTGCAAAATATCCCAAATGACATTCAGGTTGACTTTTATATTGGATTTTTTTTGAGTGTTTCATAATTGTGAAATAATTTCCCTTCAGCTACTCTAGCCAACGTGTCTTCATGCTGATACCTCCTCTGAACTGAACACCAAGCTGTGAATATGCTGAGGGTTTACTGTTGGCATGTCTTGTTAGAAACGTGGAAAAAACTTACAGAAAGTGCCTTGTAATCTGATTAGGAAGGAAATAACTTCTGACAGTGGTGAGATGCATGCTCAGTGCCAGTAGTTTGGTTGTTTTGTTGTATTTTGGTTTGCTAGTGAAATACTAACTAGTATTGTGAACTAGCTAGTGAACTAACCATGGCAGAGCAGACAGTAGCAATGACCTTGTTTTCCATCAGAGCTTTGGGATAGTTTTCATTTTGTGCTGATGTTTCTACATCAGGTTTAGGAAAATCTCTGCTTTTGAGTGTACGTGGATGATTTTGTTCTTTTTTCTGTTGGAACGAAGTACTGCAAACTATCTCTTCTGAAAATTTATGTTGTGTGGAATCAATTAAATAAGCTGATTTTAGGAGGAATATCTGGGATATAAGTCAAATTAGAACCTTAGCAGACAAAAGACTAAACCCCACTGGAGGATTTGTTCATCCCATCACCTCTCACAGCTCCCTTCTCTAGGAAAGGGGAAATGTTTCCTGCACACCTTTGTGGTTCCTGCTTTGCTGCTTGGGGGTGTGGTGGTTGTTTGCCAGGCTCTGGAATGACTGTGGTGACGCTGCTGACCTGTCCTCTGCTGTCCTTGTGTCGCCCCTTGAGGACCTTAAACGCAGGGAGAGGAGATGGGCACCTCTTTGGCTCTCTGTGGAGGCTGGGCTCTCCTGGGAGGCCCAAGCACCCGAGCTGAGCTCTGCAAGGCTGAGCTCTGCGGGGATGAGCCTTGCAGGCTGCCCTGGGCTCATCTTGGGCTGTGCTGCTGCTGCAGGGGCAGCTTTTCCCCTCTGCTCTGTCATTCTTTACTCCTCTCTTGTGCTGGGCCTGCACAGATGGAGCATTTGCTGTGCTGGAAAGCTGCTTTAGCTAAAGAGTGACTTCATAAAAAAATAAAATTGAAAGGGGAGAAGTTGAGTGATGGACACAAGGCCCTGTGAGTGCTGGTGGTGACACAGGAATGGAATAGGACTATGCAGGTAAAGGCTTCTTTACTGTTCCTGCTTTAGCTTGGAGCTGCTTTAGTTCTCTGAACTGACACAAAAAAAGGAGCTGCTCTAACTGAAAAAGTGAGAAAGGGCAGGGATGTGAGGCATCAAAGGGACAGTGCACCTCAACCACTCCTTTGAATTCACGGAGACCTCAGGCTGTCTCGTGTTGTTGAGCTCTCATAATTTTAGCCCAAAATTCCTTCCCACAGGAAGAAATATCTTCTATATAGAGAGGAGAAAGATAGTGATATTTAATACTGTAATATTTTATCAAAAGCAATGGGTGCCTTTGGAATGAATTTATTTCACAGATGCCAAAGGGCCTTTAAACATAGTGAAGTTTGTTAAATATGGCATCAGCGCTATCAAAGGAAATACCAGCAGTGGACTTCTGTAATGGGGAAGGGAAGAAGTGGATAGCATGAGATGTAAGTTTTCTGTTTTCTGAAGAATAACTTGAAGCGGCATAAAACAAATTAGACATACCTGGTTTAAAGTCAGTGTTTTACAGCTAAAGGTATGGAAAGAAAAATCCATATTAGAAGAGATTGAGAAAATTCCTTTTTAAAAAAAATTTTCAGACAACTAAGATGAATTAAAGCACCATAAAATTAAATAACATCTTTAGCCAAATAGTACAGAACCTTGGGTGAAATAGCCAGTATTTTTTCTAATGCCAGTATTAAGGTGTAGTTCTAGAACTGCTGCTCTTCGTAGTTTTGTTTCGTAGGTGCTAACAAAACACATATCATCTGGTCTGCCACACCTGATTATGAATTGTCTGAGCTCCTGGCAAAACTAATTAATTTTAAAGACTCCATTTTTCATGACTAGCTTTTTGTTTTCAAAATACTAGGAGTGATCTAAGGAATTATACTGTTAAATTATTATTATTATTATTATTATTATTATTATTATTATTATTATTATTAGCATATCAAGTAGCTTCAAATTGAAATACTACTTTTCAAATTCTGAAAAATAAAATTGCCTTTATAACCCCATTAGAGCCTGGAATGGTTTGAGTTGGAAGGGACCTTCCGGATCAAGTAGAGCCCAGGCCCTGCAGGGACACCTTCCACTGGAGAAGGCTGCTCCAAGCCATCTGCAGCCAGGTGTGGAACACCTCTAGGGATGGGGCATCCACAGCTGCTCTGGGAAGCTTGTGCCACTGTCTCACCAGTATTAATTAGAATGATTTGAACACATGAAATGAAATGAAATGAAATGAAATGAAATGAAATGAAATGAAATGAAATGAAATGAAATGAAATGAAATGAAATGAAAGCAAATCTCCTTAGGAAGTTATGAAAGTACCTTAAGAATGTGTGGTGTGAAGGGCAATAACCTGGATCAGATCTGAGTGAAATAATTTCAGAGTAATTATTCCCCTTTGTCACGGGAGGAAGGAGTTGGTGTAATTGCAGCAGGAAGCTTTACCTTTCTTGGGATGGGTTTGGGTTATTCAGAGGAGGATGACTGAAGCACAGGGGGCAGAGGTGAAGGCACTGCTGCTCCACTTTGACCCAGTAAACCTCAGAGGTTAAGGGAAAGCACAGGGGAGTCTGCAGGGCTCACATGGGCACCGTGCTATGGACTTGGGGTAAAATAAAGGGCATTGATTTAGAAATTGTATTTCTTTTCTCCCTTGTTGGTTTTTTATTTGCCTGTTGTTTTTCAAATAATCTGATAGTGAGGTAACTCCATTTTCATGGATTGCTGACTTTCCTACATGGTGGTAAAATGAAATGTTTAAGGGAAAAAAGTAGAAGTCTATTAAGATGCCCCTGTTTCTATAGTTTATTTCCTGAATCCTCAGCTAACAAACCTGAGAAATGCTGCATTATTGAGAACATCTTCTAGAGAAAGCTGAGAAATCAAAATGAAACTGAGTGTGAGATGGGATGTCTTTTCATAAACTGAG
The DNA here is from genome assembly GCA_013396955.1 of Regulus satrapa. Taxonomy (NCBI): domain Eukaryota; kingdom Metazoa; phylum Chordata; class Aves; order Passeriformes; family Regulidae; genus Regulus; species Regulus satrapa. The sequence continues at coordinate 448,562 of VWZN01014450.1, read as the reverse complement.
GTTTCTTGAAACACTGCAAACGAATCCCAATATGAGTAGGCACTTGTTCCTTCTAAAACCAGGTGTTGATTTTGTAAATTAATGCTAATAAGAAAGTCTAATGAATAATACACTTGTCTTCAACATATTATGAATTAATGGAGGACAGTAACAAATATTTCTAGTAAACGTAGGTGTTTACAGTTGGCTACAAAAATACATTCAACAGTGTAAAAATGACACATTACTCAGTGTCCTCGAATAGTCTTTAACTATTTTTATCCTTTTTCCAGTCTTTTCTCTTTATTCAAAAAGTCATACACTGTAGCTGCTCTCTGTAGTTTAATCATGTAGAAGAAGAAATTAGTTATTCTGAAGAATCTGGAAGGGTTAACATCGGATTATTAAAAAAAAAAAAAAAAAAAAAAAAAAAAAAAAAAAAAAAAGCCCCAAACAACCCAAAACCCTCTGCAAATCTGCAGCCACCTTCCCCCACTCCCAAAAGTTGTAGCGAACAGTCTGTTGGGGAGGTTGTTACTGTGTGATAATATTGCATTATTTTATTTACAGCAGTCTTAAAAATAAGTTTAAGCTATTTGCATTGTAACTTGATAAATGTCAGCATGTTGTGGAAATGTCCGCGATTGAACTAAATGTAGACTGAATGAAAAGATGAAAGATCTCCACAGACCAGCTTGCTTGCTGGGAATTATTTTTGCCTTTCCTATTCTGAGTGTAAGCAGAATTATCCAATATCTCAGAAAGATTCTTATCTCTGGATATGCCCTTGGAATCCTGTTTCCACAGCAACATAAAGCTACCGATAAAAAAAAAAAAAAAAATTCCTTTTAAACTTCAAGCCAATCTTTTCTTTGGAGTTGTAGTGAGGCAGTTTGCAGTGTGTTGAGGCAGTGGCGTTGTGTGTTGGGTGCGGTGCGCCCTGGGGGCGGCTGATGCGGGCGGCAGCGGCTGCGGCTCCGTGCCGGGGATGCTCTGGGGCTCCGCGACTGCCCGCAGCTGCAGCGAGCTCCCGCTTGTCCCTGCTCTGCCCCAGAGGAAACCTGCGAGGCGGCGGGGAGGGCCGCGAGAAGGAAGATGCGGCGGGCAGAAGGGGCTGAGCTCTGGCTCCGGTGAGAGCTCCCTCGCCACGGGGAGTTCAGGGAGGGGGCAATGGCCGGGGCCGCGGAGCCTTTCTGCTCACTGCTACTGCCAGCTGCCCCGCCCTGGCCTTCTGCTGACACAGGAAGTTGGTACCAGAGAGTGGAAGGATAAAAACTGGCTTTAAAAGTTACCTGGTGCGACTTCTTGGGTTATGAATGCTCATTTGTTTATTTTGCTCAGCTGTGTCTGATGTTTTACTTAGTTAAAAGTTTGTTATGTATTTACAAGATACTTAAAACCGGGAATGATAAACTACCGCTGGGGCTTGTATTGATTGTCACACATTTTCTGTTGCAAAAAGTATCTAAATAACGGAGTTACTGCAGGTTGTCGAAGGTTTGTAACCACAGCTTGAAACAGGAATAATATTGTGGCTGCAACAGTTGGGCCGTTGCAAAATCGGTATTTAAATTTATCACATTACAGGTAAGTAGCACTCACAGCTGAATGGTTGCTTCAGCTTGTGCGCATGATTTGGGTGGAAATAAATCCTTCCTGCTGAATATTTAAAGTCTTAGTGACTGGATTCATCATGGGGGACAGTTCTGTGAGTGATGGTCAGTACATGTGCTTAACGATTAGCTAAGCTAATTGTTAGATTAAAAGCTATAAACTGGGACTCTAAGAGCTGTTAATATGGGAACTGTTATTTCCACTTTACAGATTTTTATTTTCTCTGGAAAAAAAGTAAAGATAATAGAAAGTTCCTGACTTCAGAAGATGTCCCAGTTAACCACTTAATTGCAAGTATCACCGGTTGTTGTGAGGTTTAGTAGAAGCTGTCAGCCCAGACAGATAGGTTACACTGTGCACACTGGACAGCTCTGCCAGAATGCAAATAACCGGAATTTAGGATGCGCTGGGAGGGGCGTGGGATGTGCTGTGGAGCTGATCCTGGTCGGGCTGCAGGGGGAGCACGGGTGATCAGGAGCTCTACTATGAGCTCGATAATTGCGGCCTGCGGCTGGAGCCCGCAGAGACGAGCCGGTGCATGGGCTGCACCGGGCCTGCATTGCACCTTCCCTGGAGTTTTGGTTGCAAATACTGGAATTCACACTGTGAGCAGAGTGTTCCTGCAGCAGTTCCTGGGAGGAGCGTGTAAATCTGCTGCTGGTGTCAGGCAGCGAACGGTGGCTGGAGGGAAAGCTTGGGAGGTGCTTCAGCGTGCCCTACAAAGGACCCAGTCTGGGGAGTTGATGGTTTTCCTGCGTAGTTGTCAGTCATTTCTGTAGGGCTTCATAGGCCAAATAGGGTCTGATTGTAGCCTGACTCTTCAGTTCCACTGAAGTTCAGTCTAATCTGCAGCTTTTACACTTTGCTATAGCACATGTCAAATCAAGAAAGTGTTCTTAAAGGGTGTCGCGGTTTTGGACGACAGGTATCTGCTAAAGTCTCTCTTGGGAAAAATAGAGATTGCAAAAAAAACAAATCTCCCTCCCTCCGGATTATTTTGATCTCGAATTAATGGACTTTCAGGCAGAGGTATGGGAAGAAGGAATAACTGTTCTTTACTACTAAGTTTATCACGGCAAACAAACAAACAGCAACAGTAGCAGTGATATAACCGACAGGGCTAGGGTTCTCCCCTCCGGTATAGTTACAGTCACAGCTGGCAGGGAACGCTGGTGAGTAGAAGACACGAGGCGATGGCGGCCCGGGCCCAGACCGGGAGCGATGGAGTTCCCAAAGCTGGGCAAGGCGTACTAAGTGCCTGTGGTGCTGGCTGGAGAGCAGATAGGTGTCCAGACAGGGCTGTGGTCCGGAGTGTCGAAAAACTGGGGAAAACTCCGGATGAGTGCTGGAGAAGCGATGGGATGCAGCGGCCGCGGCAGCTCCAAGCGAGGCAGAGAGAGCTCTGGTCTCAAGTTCCCAGGCTAAAAACCCCGAGAGCGAGAGACCGCCCCAAAAACTACAGTCCACGTTTCTCTGAGAAACACCCCCTCTCCCCTCCCATCTGCCAAGTGAGTCACCATGTTCTCCCCTATGTTTTGTCTGCTTTGGCCCAGAGTCTTTGTGTTTCTTAAGTACCCACATTAGCGCTCCTAGGAGAACAATGGTAAAAAATTCTACAGATAAGATAGAACGAGAAACCAACCCCCAACAAAGGGTCACAGAGCTTACTTAAAATGATATATGCTTTAAGGGATGTGGCTGAGAATGTGAAATGGTGTTAACTAGATAATACAGATTCTCAATGTACCTGCGTTATGCATGACATTTAAAATATTGTGCACCAGCAAGTGTACATGACTGCTTGTATGATTAGCTTCTTGCTCATAGAAATTGAGATAATCCCTTGGATGTTTAATCAAGTTACAGGAAAGCTCATCTTTCAAAAAGTGTGACATCAGAAAGAAATCTGGTGTCCCTTTTAATGTTTCAGCTAGACAATATTTCAGTTTTGCTCCCCTCAGCTGAGGTAGTGGAAGCTTAGCTGTGTTAGTGTGAGGAAATCTGATCCAAACAGAAAGATAGGCTGTATGGGAAAGGTACCCTGGAGAGGAAACTGCATCTTTGTTCCAAATATGCAGTTTTTTTCTTCAGTGAATCATGTGTATTATAGTTGAACCATCAGAAAGCAAAATTATCCATCCTTTTCTGAATAACAGCATAAACCTTTTGCTAAGAAAATGCTTGAAGGACTGTAGGTGAAACAGTTACAAGAGAGGACAATCTTGGTATATTTAATTGATGCATTCATGTTCATTTAATCTGTACAAGAAAAGAAAACATATATTCCATCAATAAGCAACCTTTGCTTGAGAAGCAATAACTGATTTATCAAATATTGTAAGAAGCTGGGAGCTTTTTTTTTAAGCAGCATCAATGGGTAAATATTGGCATTTTGCCTTTTTGTATTCTGCATAGCTGCTGCTGGCCAGTCCTTTGAAAGGAAGTAAGATTCTGCATTGTGGTAGAAAAAATGCTCAGGTCAGTACAAAGAAGGAGGCAGGAGGTTTGTTTATAATGATGAAATGGCCCATGGGATTCTTTAATTTCTTTCCCAAATCCGGGTGGTTTGTGCTTCAGAGTTATTTCTTGTTTTGTTTTTTTTGGCCCACCTCACTGGTCTGTTGTAAACACCAAAGGTGACAAGCTAAGAAAATTACTGGAGCCCAAGTGCTCTTGGAGACCGTGCCAAGCTCCACTTAGGGCACTCAGTTATTATCTATTTTGGGAGCCAGAACCTGCTAATGTGTTATCTCTACCTATACAGTAGCAACAGTGGTAATGAACACTTGCTCAGCGTGTGGCATTTCAGAGCTCCCTGTGGAGCATTTGAGTTCAGCGTTTCTAAAGACAAACAAATGGTGCTGTCTGGGGGCACAGGCTGGGGTTGAGGTGCAGGCAGGTCAGAGGGATTGTGGGGGAAAACTGCAAAAAGGATGGCATGACATATGCATGGGGTGTATGGGGATCTTGCTGATCACCCTCATTAACTGAATTATGTGTCCATTTTAATAATGAAATATTTAAACAGTTTTGTATCCAGTGGTGGCAGTACCATCTCAATAACGCCTGGTCACACCATATCTCTGCTTAGTTGGAGAAGAACCAGGCATTTGAATTCCTCTGAGGTCTCCTTTTCTAACTGGATTTTTGTATTTTATTCTGTTTTACCTGGTCACCAGGTATCTGGACATCTCAGCAGAGCAAGGCCAATTAAAAGGGTATTAAAGAAAGTTCTGGGACTCAATTATAGAAAATTGACGGGATGTAAAGCCTCCTTGGCTAGTATGATTATATTTTATCTTAAATAGTTGAGTCTAACAGAAATGTATGGAATGTAGGCGTGATTATTTTTTTATTTCCTAATAATGCAGTAGTGAGCTTGAGTTAGGGACAAGAATAATATAAACACATCTAAATTCTAATTAATTAAACTACCATATACTTCTAATACAGTAGAAGTTATGACAGTGAGACCTTTTGCTATTCATATAAACAAGACAATAGGAAACATACTAAAACTTGTTAGGATTCATAGTCCAAATTTTAGAAAATTAGATGTTTTACTGAGACTTAATTAGTCACCAGCTGTGATATTCTTTATGAACATGTAGACATGTTGAACAGAAATACTATTTATTGTTGTAGCTGGGAATGGAGTTGTGAGCTCCTGGAAAGAGTGGTGTGAATGTAGGAGCAGGGAGTTCCCTGCCCTGGGTCAGTCACTGTGATCCTCCTTGTGCTGCTGCCTGCTTCCATTCCATGTGTGTGCCTCGGCACAGCTTTATTTCCTCAAGCTCTTGTTGTCTTTGGAATGGAACTCAGAAAGACCTTGTCACAAATCCTCCATCCCTTTAGTTCTTCTGCCTCTGTCAGGGAGGTGCTGAGGGTGTGGATTGATTTTAACAGCCAGTGTTACTGTGGGAGCTGGACATGGATGGGGAATTCTGCTGCTTGAAGGATTATTTCTGAAGGTTTTTCTGCACCCCAAAGTGAGTGGGTGATGAACTTGCTCAAACTTCTGATGGTTGCAGCGTATAGAAAAAAAAAAACTAAGGCTTGATTGTTGCACAGGCTGATAAAAAGGACCAATTCCTTTCCCTTTGTGCAGTACCCATGAACCAGAGCCTCTGAGGCAGCTGGGAGGGCCAGTGGTTACAGAGACCCAGACAGGCCGGTGAAAGCACAGCAGTGTTTTATCAGTTCACCAAACTACAAGATGTGTCACTGTCACCTCTCCCGGTTTGATAAAATGCAAACAAAATGCACCACCCTGATATTCAATTGAATTCATGTTTTCTTTCTGAATGGAATGAATTTAATGTTCCTTGTAATTGATGCTATCGATTCTCTTCTAGTTCTGCTTATGATAACGTCAACAAAGTTCGAGTTGCTATAAAGAAAATCAGTCCTTTTGAGCATCAGACATACTGCCAGAGAACTCTGAGAGAGATCAAGATCCTACTGCGCTTCAGGCATGAGAATATTATTGGAATAAATGACATTATCAGAGCTCCAACTATTGAACAGATGAAAGATGTGTATCCTTTCAGAGTGTTATTTGGCATCATTAGTAATGGTTGCCTCCTCTCTTTTGATTGTTTCTTCCCCTTCATTCTCTTCCTTCCTAAATATCAATTAAAGTTGGCTTCTATTATTGTTAATCAAAAGGGAAGTTAATAGTTTTTGATCAGTTTATAGATTTGATGTAGAAGAGCACTAGGTTTATTCTTTATTTTCCAGGAAAAGAGAAAGTTGTTAATTTCTATTTTCCAAGGCAAAGAACTCAACATTGCAGAGAAGATAATAGTTGAGTCATATAATTCTAAAACTATATTTTCTTTTAGTAGAGCTTCTGTTAGAACTGGTTGCTTTGAGGAGAAAGTGAATTGGTCAGACTCAGCTATAATTGTCTCAAATTTTCTTGAATTAAGGGGGAAGAAAATTTTACTTAGCTCAGTCCTGTCAAAGCAAAAAAAAATCCCCTAAAAAACAAACCCTTCTTTTAATTTTCATTGCAATCTTATGAAAAACAAAAACATCTGACTGAGTATATTGGAGTTTAATTTTGGTAAGAGAAGGACTGTTGTGTTCAGTGTAGCATAATAAATACATAGAGTAGAGAAGAACAGCTGAATTTTATGTGGGGAGATGGTAGAGAAAATTGATCAGAAATTATGAGATCTACATTACTGCTTTTATGCAAATGGCAACAAATATCTTGGAAGCTTATTACTCATTAACCAAAAAACCACCCTTTGTTTCTTGGCAAGCAAGATAGGAATCAGATGAATGTAAGATTTCAATAAAAGTCAAGCTCTACTATGAAGAAATAGAGGTTTATGATGATTAATTTGAGAGGATCGCGTGCTGGTGGCCCTTTATTCTATAAAGGGCTGCATCATATAACAGAATTGATTGGATTCCAAGCCTCTAAAGCAAGAATCAACTACACAGTTTCATCATTATCATCAAACAGACAAATAAGAGAGAAAAAAAATCTTCTAGACGTTTACTTGAGTATTGCATATTGATATCTTACATGACACCAAGTTTTTTTGCTGCCTTACATCTTCTGCCTCACAGATACATTGTGCAAGATCTTATGGAGACAGATCTTTACAAGCTCTTAAAGACTCAACACCTCAGCAACGACCACATTTGTTACTTCCTTTACCAGATTCTGAGAGGGTTAAAATATATCCATTCAGCCAATGTGCTTCACCGTGACCTCAAACCTTCAAATCTGCTGCTTAACACCACGTGTGATCTCAAGGTGAGTTAAAATTTCCTGCAGATTTTCTTACCATGGTCACTGTAAACAATTCATTGATGTTATAACTATGAACATGGGGTTTTTTACTGGGTATTAATGTGATTTTTGTCCTGGAAAGATTGCCAAGACATTATTTGGTTTGATAAAATAATTATCAAGATTTGAGTGACTAAGAATCTGTTAGGCTGCTGTAATGAGTGCATCACTGTTTCCATCTGGAGGCTGACTTGGAAACAGCCTCTTTGAAAGCTGGGTGAAAATACTGATCTGAAGCAGCATCATGTTCACCTCAAAAGTAAACTCAGACCTGTGTATGTTTCAAGACTTGGTTTCTGTTTACACTGTTAAGGTTTTGTTGCTGGAAAAGGACTTTGTATTAGTGGGCAGCTAGAGTGGCATGTGAGATTCAGTGTTGATTAAATGCACGGCAATTACTTAGGGAGAGAATGTTCCTAATTTGCATTTCCAGTGATGGGCTCTGTACTCGTTAATACTACAGAAGGATGAGCATAGAGCTGTTATGATTTTTGGAAAATGTCAGCTCAATGCCTAGTGGCATTCAGTAAAACAAACCAAGTGTGAAGAATTAGAACAGAAATAGAGAATACAACAGAAAACATGCCATTCTGTACCCTTCAGTTGGTTTTGAGTCTTCAATGTGATCACAGTTATCACACTTCTCCCTGTGATATGAGGAGAGCAAGATTTCAAAGTCCTGCTCTCCATATCACAAAGAGCTGTTTAGCTTGGGTCTCCTCTGCTGGAAAACGCTGCATGAGGAGCAGAGGAATCCAACAGAATGTGACAACGTTGGAAACATTGTCAGAGGCACAGGGAGCAGCTGTGCTCACTGTCCTTACATCTGGGAAAGGCTGGAGGGCAGGAAGGAGCAGGTGATGTTCACTTGCAGCATTGTTAAGCTGTGGAATTCGGTATGACAGAGCTCTGTAGATACTGCAGTTTTTGAAAAACCACCAGGCAAGTTAGCAGAAAAACCCCTTATTGAGTGCTCCCTGTGGTTTAGAGTCCCACAGTGGCAGATCCATGGAAGATGAGAGAGGCATTGCAATATGTTCCCTTTTACCCTGTGCATCAGAAATTTCCTCTGACCACTGATGGAGTGGAATTGCAGAGTTTACAGTGCTCGATCTGAGGTACTACAACTCTGTCAAATGTTGCATCGCTCCTAATTACCCTTTGTTTTTTTAGTGTAGCTCTAACTTTATCAATAAACAAAACACAACAGAAAAACACCCTCATTAAAGTGTGAACCATCTGGGGGCTGTACAGGTTTGTCACAATTCCAAGAGTGTTACACAATTCCTTGCTGTTCACGAGCTGGTCCTTTCTAAAGACTGGTTACACAATCAATTCTGTCTACATAATGAAAACTCACAGTTCTTAAAATTCAATCAAGAATTGTTGCTTACTGCAACAGGCATGAAAAGAAGGTGATGAGGGTGGGATTTTTTTAAAGGAAAACTGCAAGTTAGTGTTTGTTTCAGGATTTTACCAATTACTCTGGAGATGCAACTGTTTGAACCACCATCTTATCAGTAACAAACTTAATGTCTCTGTTTTCTTTTATACAAATTCACAGAGGCACAGGCTACTCAACAATAAAACTGCAGATATTTCAGTATATTAGGAGTACTGATGGTGTCATTTCATTTGCTTAGTAAATGGTCCTATGTACATGATCCTCCTAAATCTTCCCATCTGCTTGATAGCTTCATCCAATTTTAAGCCATCCCTGTTTTAAAAAACACTGATACTGATTGCAAGAACATTGTTTTCAAGAGGAGGAAGCTATATAAATATATATATATATGTATATAGGATGCTGGTTTTATTTATTTATTCATCTGGGAAGTGATTTCTTCTGTCTCGGTAGCATCTGTTCTGTCTCTCCATGGCATGAAGCACTGACTGACATACCTGTGTCTTTATGCAGGTTTTTATTCTCTGATATGACTTAGTCAAAATGCCAAGGAAAAATGCCTGTTATTCTGTTGCTCTCAGATTTTTTTTTTTTAATTGTTTTCATTCACTTGGAGAAGCTTTAAACTAACTCCTGGTGCTTTGCCTGCTTCCCATCATCATTTGTAGGGGACAGTGGCCCCGAGCCCCTGCAGCAGGGCAGCTGCTCTCAGTGCTGGCCCAGGGTGAAGTGTCTGGCCTCCCCAGCCACAGCCAGAGCTGGGCCCGGTCCTCAGCCGGGTGCAGGCACAGCCCTGGCTCTCCATTGTCCCTTTCACTCCTGGCTCTCACTCCTGTCAGCTCTGCAACCAAAACCTCTTCCTTGCAGCTTCAACGTTGAAGTCTTTCTCACTAATGGTGTTTCTGCTTTTCTGCTTAACCTGTTTCTGCTCCAGGCAGCAGGGGCTTTTTGTCATTTTAATGAGCTCTCTTTGTCATTATTCTTCCTTTCCATCCCATGAGCATTTTTCTACTTGAGTTGAGAGATTCAGAGACATCTGTAATTCAGTTCTTGCTTTTTACTGTGGACCAGAGAGTGTCTTTCTTCTTTTATTTTAATAGTAACAAACCCTAGCGCTTTGCTTTTGTGTAGTACTGAAATTCTGCACAAGTTTCCTTGCCTGTTATCTTACCTAGCTTTTTCTGAGGTTAGGAGGAAGAGATTACCAACATTTTGCCTGCTGCATAATTATTTTCTGAAGTCTCTAAGCTGTCCTCTACAGTTTTTTCCTTTCTGTATTTAGAGGAGGCTCTTCTGATTATTTGTACTGAGTCTCTTTATGTAAGTTGCTAATTGCACACAAGGCAGCTGCTCTGTTCCTGTAGCCTGGGAGAACCTTGAAATGCTTTAAAATGGTTCTTTTTGGGGTTGTTTTCTAAGGATTCAGGGCGTTGGGTTTATTTTTTTTTAATATGTAGCTAAAGTAATGTTGTGCAGCTTGGCTGATGACATTCATTATTGCCTTTTCTTCAGACCCTCTGTGTAACAGTCAGCTGCTGAGTCTTGTCTTTCAGATGTAGCTTTTAGTCAGCTGAAGTATTGCTTCCCTAACTGAGCTATCAGTTATTTCACTGACAGGCTGTTCCTACAGGAAAATCAAGAAATATCTGCCAGGGCAAAGTGAGGGTTCTGTGGTTTTGGTAGGATTTTCCATTACTGACTTTATTGACTACAGCCTATTTTCACTTCATATTTTCAATATAATCACTGTACACAATAAACTATCTACGAGTAAATATTATAAAACAAATGTAGCAGAGAACCTCCCACTGTTTGCCCCTCCTGCATTTGATGCCTGGTTTTCCTGAGGATATGTATTCTTTCATGGAAATACACTTTATGTGGCAGTAATAACCTGGTATTTCTGGGGGGCAGCAGAAGCTTGTGAATGTGTCTAAGGCTGACACCTTGCCACTGACCTTTGGAATGGTGAGAAAGGAGCAGCTGCTCTGCTCTACAACAGTCTGCCTTCACATTTTCAATTTGCTTAATTTCTCTCTAGACACTAAATAGCTCTGAAAGCCATGGAGCCTCCTTACCAGAGCATAATTAAAACCACCTTTTTCTTTTTGCTGAACTCGCTAGTCTAAATTAGTGTTTTTCTTTTCATAGTTAGATAAAACTATTTTCCTTGTAAGGGGTTGAAAAAATTTTTTTTTGTTTTTTTTTTGTTTTTGGGGGATTTTTTTTGGTGGGTTTTTTTGGGTTTTTTTTTTTTTTTTTTTTTCTTGTCCTTTAGGCTTATGCTTCCTTCAACAGCCTGTAATCTCTCCAGTCTACCATTATCTCATGATTGGATAGGTTGTTTCTCACACAGAGTTGCAGTTATGATGATAGCTTTTGTGAAATAGGGTGTTGAACTTGGTTACAAATATGGTGGCTGCTAATTATGTTTTCTGGAAGTCTTAATTGCATTTCTTTTTGTTTTCTGGCGAGTTTCTGGGAGGCTGGAGCAGTGCATCTTTGCCTATTTGGCAAAGGTGCTGTAAGCAAGCCCATAGTGGAACATAAATTGTGAACTGCTTGTTCTTCCTGGTCCCTGAATGGCAGTTGGATATCCTTTGTAATTGATCCAAAACATATTTCTTCACCTTTGTGCAATAATTTGTTTCTAAAAACAAGGTTGCCGTCACTATGTTTGTGGGTGTTACATCATTGATTGGGGCATGGTGATTCAGTAATGTTGTAGTATTGGAAACGTGTGTCTGACGTGCTTCTTTTTTCCCATTTACTTCTCTTAAACCAGATTTGTGACTTCGGACTGGCTCGTGTTGCAGACCCCGATCATGATCACACAGGATTCCTGACAGAGTACGTGGCCACACGCTGGTACAGGGCTCCTGAAATCATGCTGAATTCTAAGGTAAGGGCCATAGTGAGCTGCTGGGGTGCTGTTGTTGCTGCTCATTCCCTTATGAGCTCCAGCTCTGCTTCCCCCTCCTGTGCTTTCAGGATCAGAACACATGCACAGTCCTGGGGAGAAGTGGGCATGGGTTCCAGCAGAGCTATTGGCTTGCAATAAATTGTGATTCCAGAGTCAGTTATTGGGTACTAGAACTGAGTAATCACGTGCTTGGCTTCCCACACCTTCAGTTCCTTGCCAGTCATGAGACTGCTTCCGTCACCTGCTGTGCCGCTGAGCGGGACAGGAGTGGTAGAAATGAGCATTCTGCTGCTGCCTCCATCGAGGCTGCAAATGTTGCCTTGATGTTATCTTGACATCTTAATTTAGGTTTAGAATGTATAATAAGGGTGAATCTGATTCTGAATGAAGGCATGTGATCCTTCTTATGTGTCAGTCTTAATTGCATTCCCACAGCCTTCATGAAATAATTTCTTTGGTTTTTATGTATTTGGAATTATTGTCATGCTCTGTGGCCATGTTAAGGTGCACCAAATCCCCATGTTCACTCCCACAGCCACACACTTGTTAAAAAACACCTCAGTGATACCTGTAGCTGTGTTTTGTGTTCTGGAATGGCTGTCGTTCCTGTCAGATTGACAGCTTTTCCTCTTGGTGGGTTTGTTTTGTTACGGCAATAGTGTGTCCAAGGCACTTTAGGAAAATAGACATCTGACCAATTGAGGGGGCTTTTCCCCCAGCTTCTTGTATTTTAAACTCACATCCTGTATTTTAAACTTTCACTGAGGCCTCCGCACTGGGCTATCTATGTCTGCTTATGAAAGGCTTTCACAAGGGAAATGTTTTGTTTGGAAGAGGTGGTCAGCTTAAAAGTTCCTAGCTTTATACCTGATTCATTTTATAACTGTGGTGCCTTGGACACAAATGGGGAAGGGATGGCATCCTGAGGAGCCGGAGCCCAGTGGCTGTGGGGTGAGTGGGGACAAAGCCTTCCCCAGGGAGGATCAGTGGCAGCAGGCCGGGTTTTTTTTTCCTCTGTCACTGCCAGGTGTCACTGCCGGGCCTGTTCCTGTCATGGCACGTGGGTATCCCACTCTTCCATTCCCATTGTATCCCGGGGACCGCTGGGGCCTCCTCCCAGCATCTTCACCCCTTCCTGCCTGTCATGATACAGAGCAGCCAACCAAGAGCCTTGGCTTTGGCCATTTCCCCCTCTGCTAAAGGGCTCATCCTGGAGAGCTGCTTAGGTCCCCTCAGGAAGGGTGGCTGCTTTCACACATGTTCAGCACTCTGTCTGGGGCTGTGCAGTTCAGAATACCTGGTTTCCAAAATGTTGTAGTTGAAATTTGTTATAAAATTTGGGAATCTCAACAATTTTCAGTTGGTAACAGATATAGCTAAACTTCAAGAATCCTTTTGGAAAACCATGTCTTGGAGACTTCAGTTCTTGCTATCCCTTTGAAGTAGTGTTTTGAGATATGGTTCTTAATTATTTTATTTGTACAGAAAAACCAAATAGCATGAGCAAGCACGACTCATCTAAAAAAGAAAAAGATGATTTGTGCTCACTTTCACCGTTTACTGAAGTAACGTGTTGCTGCTATTATGTAAAAATTTGAGAGAAATGTGTTTCTGCTTCATTTGCAGGGTTACACCAAGTCTATTGACATCTGGTCAGTGGGCTGCATTCTGGCAGAGATGCTCTCCAACAGACCCATCTTCCCAGGAAAACACTACCTTGACCAACTTAACCATATCCTTGGTAAGCTTTATTGGAAAGCAGCATTTCCACCTCCAGCTGCCTCTCCATCGCTTTTCCAGGTGGGCTGGTCTTTTTCCAGTGGGTCATAAGGTGTGGATCTGCAGGTGTGTGTCTGCTGTCCCCTTTAGTTATTTTTGCAGCAACTGTTACAGGTCATAATTGTTCTGGGGACAACTAGAGAATACTTACCAATTTTTTTACTACATCAGCAGGTATATTTTTTAAACAAAATTTTTAAAAAATTAAAAGCTCATATATTTTTAGGTCCAGGTCAAATTTTTAAAAATTTCTATATGAACATCACTTTCTGGAATCTTTCTAAGTGATTACTGATCATTAGAAAACTCGGATCTGTTCATTTATTTTAAAAATGGGTTTTAGTAAAAGTTTCTAAAAAGTCCTCAGGTATTCTGTATCCTTAAAACATGTAGTCTGAAATCTCCTTCCCAGCAGTTTTAATATTGAGTTTTAGAAGATATGATACAGCTGTATTAATGTGCTTTTCATAGAATGCACTATTGTTTGTATTCATATTTTTTAGGTATACTTGGATCCCCTTCCCAAGAAGATTTGAATTGTATAATAAATTTAAAGGCCAGAAACTACTTGCTTTCCCTACCACACAAAAATAAGGTTCCATGGAACAGGCTGTTTCCAAATGCTGACCCCAAAGGTATTTTACACTCTGTTACGTTGTGTCAAAGTAATGGCCAGATGGGAGATTTTATTACCTAAGAATTTATCTTTATATTGGAAATAGAACATGCGGGTGCCTTAAAATAGCACTGTAAATCTAATATAAAGTCATAAACCAGCACAAGCCCTCACACTAGTTTGTGTTTTTAATGCAGTTTTTAGTAACTCTAAGATTACTTGATGTGGAGTTTAGTCTTTAACTTTACATGGGAAATCCAAACTCCTGTCACTGTCCTTGGAAGCACAGTACGTTATTCAAGTGCTCAACATCAGCACTGGATTTCCACACTGGCATCAAACAAGTTCTTGAACTTTGTTTCTAACATCAGATAGGAGGCAGCTGCTTGCTGCTGCCCTGGATAGAGTTTGTGCAGATTGTGCAGCAGTTGTAGGTCAAACAGGGTGTCATCAGTGATTGGGATCCTTGGCTACCATGAGAGCTTAAAATTAAATGGGTTAAAAAAATTCAGTTAGGATATGTGGAGCAAAAGTTATTAAAGCAAGGAATATAATAATTGTTAACCTTTCTTATCAAGGCTTTAGTAAAGGGCGAATATGATTTTGTTTTGCTAGATAGTTATTACTTTACCTTTGATGCTCAACTTCATACAGTTTGAGTGGTTGTGTTCACAGTACAGTGCTTTTTTACCTGCTCTACCATAGTGCATAGTTCTTTGCTTTTTTAACTGATATGATAATTTACTCTTAGTGGATATGATCAGGTACTGAATTACCATGCATAAGCTGATTTCTGCAGATAGAACTGTGTGGAGCTGATTATTCCTGTCATTGAGGAAAGCAGCAGTGATTTATTCTGTTTTTCTAACAGTGCTCCTCACTGTGAGACCCCTCCCTGTGGGCTCTGGTAGCTCAGATGAGGGGGAATGTGCTGTGTGTGCAGCACCTTGGCAGTGGCACCGCAGGGCAGCTGTGCCAGGGCAGCTTTCAGGAGCTGTCCCTCAGGGCGGGAGCAGCGCTGTGCCCGACACGCTCTGGCTGCTGCCACAGCCACGCACCGAGTGACGGGTGCACTGCAGGGCTGCGGCTTTTGGAGCTGCCCTCCAATGCAGCTGGGTGTCAGTGCAGGGCTGGGTGCTGCAGACACGCAGAGGAGCTCCCTGCAGGGGGGTGATGGTACACTGCATCCTCCCTGCCCAGGCTGTGCTAGGAGGTCACAGCTGTGCTCTTCATCCTGGTGCAAAGCTGCAACTGCTGTGCTGCACCAGAAGCCTCAGTTAAAGTTCTGCTTCATAAACAATGCGGTGAGGAGAAGAAATGTGATGGAGTTTAGGATCCTGCAGGTATCTTAGGGGCTTCTTGCTCCTATAATCAGGTTTTTTTTTCTTCTTGGAAAAGGGGAATGTGTTACAGGCAAGGTAGCTGACAAACTGCAGTAACACTGATTTGTGGTGTCTGTCCAGAGTTTCACCAGACCTCACTTTCTGTTTTACTGGATCCTAGGTTCTTTATAGATTCTTTGCGAGTTGTCTTCAACAGATTTAGCCTGAATCTCATGAATATAAATGTATTTGCATCTTCTCTGGAGAGTATCTTCTGTGCTGCTGGTTGTGCCAGAATATTTCACTGTGAAGATCTAGAACTCCTAATGACTTCTGGATGATATTTTCCTCCATAAAGAGCCAAGTTATCTTTTCAGAATAAGAAATTATTAATAATTATTTATTTCAGAAAAGCTCCATCTCGGTTTGGATTTTGGCACAAAAATCCAAGGCGTTTTTCTGAGAGCAGAAATAGTCTCATCTGTTGAATTTCTGTTGCAGTTCAAACCAGATTGTACCGTAGGGTTCCGTGCGTTTCTTGCCTTGCCGTCCGTTCTGGGGCTGAAGGGCTCTGGCAGGGTCCCAGCCCTGCTGGAGCAGGGCATGCCCGGCGCTGCCAGGAGAGGGCCAGGCACAGCCTCTGTGCCCGAGTTCCAATTGCCAGCTGCAGCAGGGGAGCTCTCAGGGCTGCACTGCCGTCAGCACAGACCTTGGCTAGCGGGTGTTGTCTCAGTGAGGTCAGGGCTTGTAACACTTTAGTGGAGTGTGTATTAAACTCTTGCTCACTTTTTTTCCTCTTAGCACTTGATTTGTTGGATAAAATGTTGACTTTTAATCCTCATAAGCGGATTGAAGTGGAGCAAGCTTTAGCCCATCCATATCTGGAGCAGTATTATGATCCAAGTGATGAGGTAAAGACATTGTTAAAACATAGATTGGTAAATGATACAACTGATTATTTTCTGTTTTAGTTTAAGGGTAGTATTTCTACAGCACTAATGAAGTTGAAGAAAAATAATTTTACCAAGATTTATATTTCTCCCTTTAGTTCAGCACTTGGGGGATGCCACACAATAAATAGATACTAAGATGCCCTCCCTCTCCAGGAAATGGAGATTCTCAGCTCATGTGAGGCCTGGTTTCATAATGTCTGAGGTAATGGAGGAGAATGACTGAGTTTGCCACCAGATTATGCTTTAAAAAACATGAATTGGAACTGGCTGTAGCTTATGTACAATTCTAAGGAGATTCCTGGCTCCTTTTTGTGAAGAAAAAGGGGACGAAGAAATAAGCTGGTTTTCCTTAAGGGCCAGATATGTTTATTCCAAGAAATAAAAATGTTTAAGATTATTTTTTTTTCTTCAAGCAGATACTGAGTTATGAGCCTCAAATTAATATTTCAACTTGTAGTTTGGATTTGACTGGCTACTTGCTGTGGTTGATGTAAAATTTGGTAAACTAATAGTAAAACATGCATAGGACTAATAGAGGGAGTTCTGCCTTGAAGACTGCTCAGTGTTAAATATTTTTGTGAAGGACATTTTCAGATATTTTCCCCATCCATAAAAGGACTGCATGAAATTCAACAATTCAGTGACATTAAAGTAATCATATTTCTTTGTATTATTAAGCCTGTAGCTGAAGCACCCTTCAAGTTTGATATGGAGTTGGATGACTTGCCGAAGGAAAAGCTGAAAGAATTGATTTTTGAGGAAACTGCAAGATTCCAGCCAGGATACCGATCCTAAATCGTGCAGAGGTAAAGTCACAGCAATAGGGGACACTTGGGCTGGGGGAATTTGGGATTTTGCTGCTGCTGCTGCTGCTGAAGTGTTGGACTTGCCTTTCCCAGTGCCCAGTAATTTCCTGTCCAAGGACCTGACCTCAGTCATGTCCTGTTTTTGAGGAAAATTTCTGTTTGCCCCCAGCATTGAGGTGTCCACATGGAATCCTGGCAGCTGTCCAGGCTGTTTATGTTCGTAGGTTGTGTGTAGGTTTTTACCTTGGTTGTAGGTTATGAACCCTTGTTTGTAGGTTACATTTAGGGAATAAGAATTGCATTTCGATAGTGCTGCTTAGAAGAAAAGCAATACTAATGCTTTGAAATGCAAATTTTATTGAAAACCAGCATTTTAACGGGCGATGTTTATCATCTATATATAGATACATAATTTTGTCATATGACTTCAAACACGTTTTAAAAAGTCCTCCTAAATGTAATGTACAGAGGAGAAATCTCTCAAATTATTTTAAAGGAAAAACTCACACAGGAAACTTTAATATGAATTATCTTTAGTTTTAAGTAGCTCCCAAATAATGTGAGTAAATAAGAATAGATATTTAAATATTCATAAATCAATTATGACTAATCTTCCTAGTGTTTTGGTCTGAAAGCATAATTTTAAATTAAATGTACTGATATTCACTGACTGACTTTTTTTTTTTCTAATCAATTAATTTAATTGGTTTTCCTCTACCATGAGGCTTGCCAGTCTCAGGAGATTTACCAAATTTGTCAAACACTGACTTGATTGGAGTACCTGTGAAACTTCTGTGATATCAGTAGGAGAAAGTATCAAAGTTTTATGAGTGAAAAGGAAAAACAAGCCAAAGGCAACAGGGCTGGGTTGCCCAGTTTGTGCTCTCAGTGCTCTCCTCTCCCAGAGCAGCATTCTGCAGGCGCTGCTTGGTGTGGGCAGTTCCAGCAGGAAGGTGAAGTTCTGAGCCAGGGCCTTTCCTTGCTGCCAGAAATCCACGGCTCTGCTGGCAGTGTGCAAGACCTTTGTGGCTTTTGCTATAAGCAATAATTTTTCTGCACTAAAAATGGGATTTCAGTTTCTGCATTGCATATACCTCCAGGTTTTCAGTTAATGATGAATTAATAGGAAAGAAAAAGAAAAAAACTGGAGGAAACCTTTTAAAATAGGGTTTTTGTTTTAGTAGGATAACTGTTGTTGCCACTGGTTTGAATATTTAGATGTATAGAAGCTCACAAATGAGCAAATTTCAATTTTTACAAATACTGCATTTTGTTTATTTAACCTTGCTAGGTGATACTGGAACTGTTGTCATAATTAAAAGGTAGGGAAATCTGATGTTCACACACTGGTTGTTATTATGAATAGAACAAGGCACAGTAACTGCCTGGTGTTGATGTCCCACCCGTGTTTTCTGTGTGGGAGCACAGCTGTGCTCATACACATGGTGGAAGAAAGTTACATGTATTTTTAGGAACAAGGTGAAGCCTATTGCTAATAGGCTGTAATCTCAAGGAAGGAGGACAGCGAGTGCTTACTGCTGTGGTAAATCATAGTTCGTGGTCTCTTGCTTGCTCTCTGCCCAGACCATACTTACCCAGGTAGTATTAGGGATTAAGGGATAAAAGGATTAGGGATAAAGATATCAGTGATCCCTTGCTAGCAGAAATTCCTGGGTTGATAAAAATGTTACCTTCAAATGCTACTATGCAGAGTTGATTTGGCCAGCACAATACTGCAATTGAAATATTGTACTTACCTTGATAAGGATATGCTGGTAATTTGTCCGAGTTGTTTGTGGTTAGGATTGCCAGCTATGCCACAGCACAACAGGTCCAATGTAGCTGCTTGACATCCCAGGAGCTGGCTTCAAAATCACAGCAGCAGTGTCCTGCTGTGCATTCCTGCTCCCCTGCACACTGCCCTGGGCTTTATCAGCCAGCTCTTCTCACTGGGCTGTGTCTCAAGATGCAGTGTCCCCTGGGCTGTGGGTTTTGGAGTTGAGAAGCAATATGAAAATAACAGATTTTTGGTTCAGATAAACAACGTACTTCATTGATTAGTTATGTTTAATCTTCCCAATCTTTGGAAGAATTAATAGTTTAAAATGGAATGCCCTGATATCCACCGTCTCTGAATTCTTTTATAACATCTGTCGATCATGCTGGCTCTGGCTCATGGTGAGCACAGAAATAGGAAAGGGCTTGTTTTAAAAAGTGATGTTAAACTTCTTTCACTGAAATATGTCTCTGCTCTCTTTTGTAGGACAAGGACTTAAAGGACTGGGCAGGCTCAAACGTTGCTGTTCCTCTTCCCAGTTCTTTATTGTTGGTCATGTCTTGTGGCCTCTCTCAGCTTATCCACTAACTCCGTTGAGCCATTCGGGAGGGCGGTTCCTGGTAGTTTTGGCTTTTCATGCTTTCAATGAATCTTTTAAGCTGAAGAATTGTAATTGACACTCCTATGCGTAATGCCCATTGTTGACCTGTTGCAGTACTGTACTGTACGTGCACCTACTGCTGCCCGTGTTTTAACTGCTTGCTTTCTGGTTTGAAAGATGCAGTGGTTCCTTTCACTCCTGGATCAATATCCAAGAAGATCATTCATTAACCTGTAAGACGTTTACACCATGAACTATGTTTTTCTGACTTTACTGAAGTCGCTGGCATTTTTTTTTGTTGTTGTTGTTTAGAAAAGCTACTATTCAGGGCACTTTAAGTCAGTGACATCCCAGATTTTTTTTTGCACATCCTTTTTAAAAAGAAAGGGTTGGTTAGCATCCAGCAGAGCATACCATTATGCTATGGATTGCAGCATAAGTTGTGTTCATGTTAATCCTGCTTATGCACTTGTTTGGGTGTCCTGTGCTGTACATACATTTATTCTATCCAGTGTAAGAGCTGCATAGGAGCCCAGCTTAACTGAATTCATCTAAGAAACATTTTTTCCATGTATTGACAAAATTTGTACCTTATTCTCCCTGCTTTTTCTAAGAGGGATCATTTAAAAGTTGACCCACGTTGGAGGCATAGTACTCCCAGAGTTCCTAGCATGCAGCAGAGTTGGTAGAGCCCGTGCAAAGGCGCGGTGGCAGCTGCGGCTGCTCTTTGCTCCCCGAGTGCTGGAAGGGTTAACACAGACCACGATGGCACCGTGACCCCATGGCCAGTGCTTTCCTGGGCAAGGCAGCCGTGTCTGGTGGCAAGCGAGAAACCAAAATACGATGTTAATTAACTCAGTCTACATCCTGCATACCAATGAATTGCTTCAATAGGATAGTTTTGGATTGATAGTTTGGACATTTGAATCTAATCACTGACGTTCAGATTCTTGCAGAGAGGAACACTGCATCTTCAAATGAGAAAGTTTGATTTTACTTTTGCTCCTACAGCATGTCAGCATCTCAAGTTCATTTCTTGCAACCTACACTATGGTGATTTGTAATCAAGCCTCCATGAGCTCGTGACATGAAGTACTGTTCTGTTGTCAAGTACTATCAAACTTTTCTGATAATGCTGAGTTAGGACAACCAAACAAAGCTAGCACTAAATAACGTTTAAAATTGTATACCTTTTAATGATCTTTTCAAGTATTTGTTACTGAAATTGTATAATGTGGAGTTTACTAGGTGTTATGTTCCAGTGCAGTGCCTCCTTTTCTTTCCCCACTGCTCTCTGTGGTGAGAAATTTGCCTTGTTTAAAATAATTACTGTGCCCTCGCATGACTGTTAAAGCTTTCTGTGCAAAGATGATTGTCTAAGTGCCACATGCCTATGATTGAGAAAAAAAATAATCTATTGTTACCTCTGAGTTGTGTTCAACGGAAATGCTATTCAACAAATAACTTAGGAGAAATAGTTCTATTTTTAGCTTTTCATATCTCTGCTGTCTTTTTCTCATTTTATTTTGGCAGCAGTGAAGAATGGATTGTATAAAGACTGCTTGCTAATATGAACAAAATGCACT
The DNA here is from genome assembly GCA_013396955.1 of Regulus satrapa. Taxonomy (NCBI): domain Eukaryota; kingdom Metazoa; phylum Chordata; class Aves; order Passeriformes; family Regulidae; genus Regulus; species Regulus satrapa. Next base: position 427,392 of record VWZN01014450.1, on the reverse strand, counting down.
TGTAATTCCTGGAAATAAATCTAAATCTTATATCTTCACATTAACATTAAGAATTAGTTTTTGGTTTCCTCTTGGGTAATGTCTTTCAATGGAAATCAGGTTCAATTTCTACTGTAGTACATAAGGATGCTGGCTGGTTAATAACTCCAGGCTTCCTCATACCATTTAGTCTGCTCTTCAGAGAAACCTAGAAAGCCATTAACTTAGACTCCAGTAGATAAGGGTGCTTACAAGATTCCATTTCAAAATTTTCTTTTTCCTATATTTTAAGTGTTAGTTTGCCAAAACAAATTTTTAATAAGCAAGGGTTCATTGTTAAAGGGCATTTTCTATTAGGAAGTTCCTGTGGTACATAAATCTTTGTCGTGGGGAACAAATTCGGAGCATTGTCAGGACACTGCACAAGTGATCATGGAATCGTGGTATGGAACCTATGCTAAAAACATTTCTATAGAAGAAATATGCACTTGACTGTTGATACCAGTGTAGAAATTTCTCTTGACCTTTCTACACATCTTTACCAAAATGCTTTTCTCACTCAGTTTTGAAAAATTCTAATATTTCTAGAATCTCTGCTACTTGCATGATCATCATCACAACAGGAATAATTTTTGGCACGGTTGGAAAGATGACTGTTACTGAAATTAGTTTGTAACACCTCAGTTTTAATTTATTAAGGAAGAACTTTGGCAGCTTTACTTCACCCTTCTCTTTNTTAATGCTTTCTTTAATTTGGGATGTCTGGGGAGGTGTAGGCTTACCCTTGCACCCCGTCTCTCTGAGTGAGAAGCCGAGGGTTTGCTTTACCTAACGTCTGGTGCTTTTGGCCTTTCTTCCTTAACTACTTTTGCTGAATCCAATTGGCATCCATCAAGATCCGTAACCACATTCATCAATCTTCTACTGAATTCAGTAAACATTGTTGGGTTGAATTTGTTGATGCGTCAAATGCTGAAGCACGATTTTTTTTGTTCTGTCAGATTTTGAAAATAGTTTAAAGAAGGTGCCTCTAACAACACTGTGTTAGTGTTATTTCATCATTTTACCTTGGGTTCTTTTCTTTATGCAGTTTTTTTATATTTTAGAGCAGAGAACAGCAACTCTTAATTGAAGTAGCATGCATATTTCATGGTAAAGATGCTTTGGGAATAAGGAATGTAAACAGTTCACTGTCAAAAACATTCCAACCTTACAGCTGATGAAAAATATGCAAACACAAAATTCTCATGGATGCTTTGGCAAACAAGCATCTGACTCTGCTGTCCTGCCTGTGGCCAGACTCTTCCTCAGCCCTGTGACACCAGAGCGGGGCTGCGCGTGCCGGGACCTTCCGGGAGTGGCAGCGGGGACAGAACTCGGCAGTGGCCAAACAAAACCTGAGGAGCTGAGCAGGGCTCTCCTTGCAGAATAAGAGAAAGAAAAACCTGTTGTTGCTGCCCACTGTAATATGCTACGATATATTTATACCATGTCGAAGTTGTATGCTGAGCAACTGTACTATAGATTTAAACTTTATTAATATATATTTGCTTATGTTAGTGTAGTTTATATAGTCCTTGGTTATTGATAAATTTATTGTGTTGTTACAGCACAGTGATATGGTATAAATATAGGTCTATACATACACACCATATACTTATGAATTTGGTCCCTTGCATAGTACTTTTATATTTGTACAGCAATGTCTTCAAGCAATCCCAGATTTTAGGGGAAATATTTTTGTAAATGCAGTGGTTTAAATTAAAAAGTCCAAACAATCCTTTTAATAAGTTTTAAATACATTTGTGGTTCAAAATGGTTAGTTAACAATTGAAATCAAGACACTAAATTAGTGAAAAGTGCACATTAGTAAAGTGAAGCTTACAGTGGTTTTTGTAGCATGTGCTGTGATCAAACCAAGTGACACATCAGCGGAAATGTACAAGTTGGACTACGTATATAAATCTAGAACAAATTTCTAAAGGTTGCAGCTGGTTTACTTACTATTGTTGCCTTTTCTTGTGTTGTATCAGTGTAGAGCACTCTTAAAATACTCAAACTGCTTTGTCTTTGCTTTGTACTGTTGGTGCCTTCTTAGTCATGTACCCCACAAGTCCTGCATAGCTAATTTAGTTAATGGTAAGTTGGAAATAAAAAAGCAAAGGAAGATTTTATAAAAAAATAAATGAATCATTTTCTGTATGTTCTTATTCATTGTAACAATTAAACATTTATATTGTGACAGATTTGTGATTTGGTTAATCTGTATAGATAAATTGTAAGTAGCAAAGGTTTATATTTCGTCTTATTCTTTTGATGTTGTAAACGTTTGTGATTTTCTTTTTTAAATCAGGTAACTTAATGTTCTGTTTTGTTTTTGGCATCTGAATCTTGTAAAAACAAATGCAAAGAAAATCATTAAATTGTGTCCCTGTATTACCAAACCAGCATAGTTCCGTGCATATCTAGAACGACTGGGACTTTGCTTTGCCCTGAGCTGCTCCATTGGCTGATCCAAAACTGCCCCTGCTTGGAAGAGCGCGGGGAACAGCCTGCAGAAAAGAACTGTAAGTGCTCAAGGTGTCTGTCCCCCTCTGTAACTGCACCAGCTTGGAATTAAATTAGGGAAGCCATCCAAAAAAAAAAAACAACCCCACAGGTGAGCTTTCTTTATAGATAGGCAGAAATATTTTAATATTTTATGGTGTGAGAAAATTATGATATCTTGACCAGCTGAGTGATGCAAATAAATTGCAGCGTATCTAATGGTACATGGGCTTTTTTCACACTCTTTATTTGGATATTCATATTGCACTGTTCCTATGAAATTTGAAAATTATTACTTCTGTAATCCTTAGAGACCAAATGTTTTCATTTCAGTACAGAAAGGTAGGTTTGATATATGGAATTTCTTGGAGCAGTGCAAGTAAGTTCATATCACTGTCAGGGACTTTTAATTCTTCTTCAAAGAACTGAACTCTTAAAAGGTGTAGCTGGATAATGGCATCTAAAAACCTCTCTAATTAATATGAAAAGGCAGAAAATGTGACCTGGAACTAAAGAAACTTTAACCATCAATGACAGGTCTGTAACAGCTCTGAGAATTGGCTTGTAAAAATTCATCTCTCATTCCCCTCCTTGGCTTTCACTGCAGAGTACAAATTCTTTTCCCCCGAGAATAATATACAGTTTCATTTTTGCCATGTTTCTGTGTGTTCTTACATTTGTGTTGGCTGTGGCTGTTCCCCTGGCAGGTGTGTTCGCCATAGCATGCACTTCAGGGAGGGACATCAAGGTTCAACTGCACAGCTGCTTGCCTCCTGGAAGGTTTCGACAAGCATCCAGTTGGTTTAACGTTGTGATCCTTGTTTGGGTGGGATTCATTTGAAATCCCGCACAGATGTCCTGTGTTTCACCGGAGCTGGCTGTAAGCTCTCCAGCTGTAAGTTTCAGCTGTAGTGGGCACTCCTGAGCTGTTGGGCATGTGGGTCAGGGTGAGGGCTGATGGTTCCAGTGAGCACCCCCAGCTGCTGGGTGGATGCTGCGCTCAAATACTCAGGAAGCTGGGCAAGGAGCTGTTTTTGAGGACAAGCCCTGTTTTTTGGAAGAATTAATGTAGGTCTGATGGTACTGAGCTATGTAGAACTCTGACCCAGGACTTGGCAGGCCAATTCTGTGTTGGGCATGTTTCCATCTTCAGTTATTCCTTCTACTAAATTGCATCTATGTAATACTGAAAAGCTTAAAAAATAAACATTTGAGGCATGTAAAAGGCTCACAAACATCATTGCACCAACACATCTGTGTCTGTTGGTGGTTACCTTGCTCTGATGTGTCTTCTCACCACACATGTCCAGGTAGCTTCAGAAGGAGTTCTAGAGCCTCAGCTCTGCTTCTGAAGGCAACTTGAGTGTGTCTGCTGAACACCATCCTGGTGTCAGAGGTGTTCACATCCCCATCAGAAAGGCAGCCCCGCTCACGTGCTGTTTGTGTGAAGCCTGATTTTGGGAGCTGCATGTGAGAACTCTTCTGTAACCCCTCTGTCTTTTCCCTGTAATTTATAAATTACACGGACAACTTTCCTTCACGTGTTTTCTAAAATTTTGCCTTTTTCTTCAGTACATCTTTGCTATTGGCAATTTATTTTTCTCTGTTTAAACTGAGTCTAAACAAGTTCCACTTGTTACAAAAAAAATCTTTATTCTACAGAATTGGTGAGGTTTCTGATGATGATCAGCAGATTATTGATACTGTTAAGCTAATGTACCTTGTGATAACTTCCTGCAACTTCCCTAAAGCTGCTTCTCATTTTCTTCTCAACATGCACATACACAGAGCCCATTTTTCCTGAAGTTTCTTCTTTACAGCTGATTAGTGTGGTAAGAGAAATATGTGATCCTTCTCTCTTAGTACAGAGATAGTTTGTGTTTGCATGTGAAGGCTGAAGAGAGGAGACTTGAGGTCTTCCATTTCTGCTTTCCCTGAAAAGAGTAAGAAATACCTTGCCAGGATCTTGGCTTTGCAGTGTTTTCTCACCTAAGAAGACGGTAATAAACATACTTGCATTTCTCCTCCCAGTCTGTGAGTTTGTGTGCTCTCAGCTGTTGGCTGCTGCCTGCAGCACTGCTCCTCCCTGTCTCCTTGCCTTACTGCTTGCACTGGGCTGACCTTTGATCTCACCGAGTTCCTCTTCCAGCAACACTGCTCTTCCTCAGGGGTTTGCGCTTTCCATATTGGGGTCTCCCAAAGTCCCTTGTCTGCTCTGGCTTGATGACTTCACTCCTTTGTTCTTACTTTCCTTACCTTGCATGCTTGTAGATTGCTGCAGTCTCACAGCTCCTCTTTTGTTTGCTGCTTTCATGGTTTTCCTCTCCAGCTGAGCCAAGGGCAGTTGTGTTCACAGCGCTGAGCCTGGAGCCCTGTTTCAGCTGCTGGCAGTGGGGAGCACACCAGGACAGTGCAAAGCAGCTCCAGCCCTGGCCTGGCACTAGCCGTGGCATTGGCATCTCCACCTTGTGAGTTTAATTCCCACCTTGAACACACAACTTAGAAATAATGGAAGATGTTCATCTGTCTGTGATCTGTGATCTAGGTCTGAAAATTCAAGCTTTTTTAGCAAAAAACAAAAAACAACAAAACCCCCCCCCCCCCAAAAAAAAAGCCCATCAAAACGGAACAACACAACAAACCCAAAGCTGTAAGAGAATGCCATTGAATTTTTAAAATGTTGCTATTACTGAAAGACTTGAGATGCACCTTTTAGGGGGTTGTTTGTTTTGCTGGTTTGTTGTTTGTGATTTTTTGTAACATCCAAGATTAAATGGCTTGCTGTGAACATCTTTTTCTGCCTTAAAACTGCAAATGCAAAAATGCTGAATAATCAGAATTCTGACTTGAGACTCGCTGAACTGATGATACCACAAGAGAGCTGAAAGGTTTTTTAGTCAAGTCTTTCTCCTAGGTCACCTTTAATTTTGATAGCTGGTACTGAGAATGAAAATTGGACTAAAAGTCTTCTTTGTTCCTGGAAGTGTTAAAAGTGTCACAGATATTCTGACTTATGGTTAAGGCACTGCAGGCTCAAGAGTTCAAATTTGTCAAGAGTTCAAACTTTTTAATGCATTCTGTGTTTTTAAGACCCTTTTTGTTAGTTTTTGTACCCATGCCTACCTTTGCAGGTATTCTGAGTAGGTTTGCACGGGTGTGCAGGGGATACAAACCTGCAGGTCAGTTTCCCCACTCAGAACTGTTTCCGTGGGTGTTGGGGCTGTCACTGTAGCTCTGTGTTTTGCTTCTGTTTGCCTTCATGCAGTATAAGCACAGCACTCCAGACAAAAGCAGGGACTGAAAACAAAACCATTTCTTAATCATTCTGTTGTAGCTAAACTTAATATAAACTTGGATTTAAGGGTATGCTTGGTGTTTTGGAAGAACGGTGTTAAGCTGTTTTTACAGCTGACTTGGTGACATTTCTGTAAGTAAAATATGCTGTTGTTCCAGCATGGCAAAGGTCTGCATAATCCATGTGCTCAATTTAATCACTGGTTTTCTTCTTGTGACAATAAATTTGCATTGTACCAAAAGCAATATATCCTGTGTGTAGTTAGTAGTGGAAAAAATTACTGCTGTGCAGCTCGTATTTTCATTGTCTTTGCAGCCACTAGCATGGATTGTGTGCACTGGCAGTCGCTCCAGGCTATTCAAGACGTCTGGAGGAAAACCTGGACGTCCTGAATAACACTTGTTTGCTTTTTGGAATCTGCTGCTGTACTTTGAAGCAGAAAAGGGTTGCACCTGATGCTGCATTAAGCTTATGTTCTTTTGAATCTTGTAATCAGAATGCATCTAAGTCTAGAGTGTTTCTCCAGATTTGCTCCTCCATATTGTCCCCCTTGAGAAAAGCCCCAGGCTCAACACCAGCATCATTAGAGCCAAGGATGGTAAGAGAGCAGAAGGGCTTTTTCTCTGCTTGATTTTGGGAGTGTGCTAAGCTGTACTCAGCTTTAGAGCATGGCACTGTAAAAAAACTTGTGGCTTTGCTCACCAACTGCTTAAGACCAGATAAGACCTCACAGGCAATATGCAAATTCTCTAGTCATAAATTCTGTTCCCTCCTGCCCCCCAGTAACAATTCTGCACTACTGCTGTGCAAGTAGACCAGCCCTGGATAACTCCCTTTAAAGGGAAGCTTTGGGTTTCATTTCTGGGTACTCAAAAGGGCAAGATATTAAGACAGTTTTCTCCCTATCACTTGCACTTGCCTGCTAGGGTAGTACTCAGTATACTAAATTGTCACTGTACCAAAAAAAAAAAAAAAAAA
>VWZN01014450.1:407244-420552 GCA_013396955.1 Regulus satrapa | reverse complement strand
AAAAAAAAAAAACAAACAAACAAAAAAAAAAACCATGCTGTAGAAAAAGAGGGCTGAAGAGCTTATTCTTCTCAACATATATTCCTTCTCTCTTTGTAAGTTTGTAGAAAAATACTTTCAGTTATAGCTAAATAGCCTCTCTGCGTTCTCTCTGCACATTTTTCTCTTCTGCCTCCTACTCTTCTTAGATGTGAGTTATTTTACTGCTAATGCTGTTATAAAAACTGTAGTACTACAGGTGTCATGTGGTAACTTGTAAATAAAATTACTGTAAACGCACAGTCAAGTTATTTGTGGTGCTGCTCTGTACACGTGTGACACTGCCTTGGCTGTCAATCCTCACTGCGCTTCCCTGGAGGATCTCTGGGGACTGTGCCTGTGCCTTGTATGAGGAGCCTTTTGCTGACCAACCTCCACAGCAATCTGGTCCCATTAACAGGTTCCAGGCAACTCTAGCATTGACAGCAATTATTCCTAGGCAGGAACGTTGCCGCACTGTTTGCCAGCTGACAGCAAATCAACCCTTCTGTCAGGCTGCTTGTCAGTGGAGCAATAATTCACTTTTAACCATTTGTACAGCGAGTACAGAACGCGGGATCATTTCCAGTGGGAAGCTGATGAGGAAGCTGTTGCTGAGGCCGTGTCCTCAGCCTGTCGGGCAGGACGGAGAGGAGGAGCTGTGACCTGTGTGGAGAGCAGCAGGTGCTGTGTTTGGATCCAGGTGCGCTCTCTGCAGGGTCAGGCCAGCGCTGTTGCAGCAGAGGCTGCGTGGCTGGGCTGCAGCAGTGGGACCGCAGGGATGCCGGGAGATGTGCTTAGGAGCAGGGCTCCCCTCTCTCCTAGAAATCGCTGCCAAGGAGGTGGAATGAGCAGCCAGGTGAGAAGCCCTTCTAAACAGTCTGAATGCATGTGGCCATGTGGTGTGGAAGGCCTGTCAGCAGGCAGTGCAGCAGCAGATAAAATGTAAGGGATTTCATGTATTTTCTTTAGGGAGGTGAATATTAAACACTTTTGGGAAATATTCAACTGGCTGGATTTTCTGCAGTGCTGAAGAGAGAAGCAGCTTGCAATTCCCAACTACCTGAAGCTCCAGTCAGCTGTCTTTCATATAGGCAGGGAAAAACTCACTTTTTGAACATGACAATATTTCTGCTTCCCAACTTTTAGCCGCTTTTGTAATTTCTTCCCCTTAAACCTCCTTCCCTGCAATTGTTACATAGGGTCGTTGCAAGCCTGAGTCTTTCAGAGGTATTCGAGTGATTTAAGAGGCAAATGCCACATGGCAACATTTATCTGGAAACAAGTTACTTAACGTGCATCCAACAGTTTCTCAAGGCAGGAACTTGTGACCTTTTACCACAAGAGGTAATAGAGTTTATTTACAACAAGCATATTAAACTAAACACTTAGCTCCAAGAATAAATATAAATACAGTCCTTTTCAGAATAAAATATCATGTCTGTAATAGCTATTGAATTAAATCCCTAGGGGGGATTTCCCTAGGGGGAAAAAAGGGACTAGAAAACAAAAATATCTCCAAATCAATGTGCTTGACTGAAGGAAGGAAATTTGTGCAACAGGGATTGTCTGAAGGTGATGATTATAATCCAGGTGGGTTTGGTGAGTAGAGAGGTGGGCAGCAACAATGAAGCCCGTGGCATTTCTTGTATAAATATTTCTATCTGCAAATTTTCACACTCCTCATCAAAGGTAGCAATTAATTAAGCAGGAGAGTCTATTTCAGCTCTTAGGATGCTCATTTGAGGATATTCAGGAATTGTCTTGGCATTCACTTGCACCGAGAATGGATTAATGATGACATGTTTGTGTTATATTACTGAAATTTTGCATGTGTATATTTTGATTTTACTGGAATGTATGAATCATTTGAATATATGGTGATTTTCTCTGTGAAAAGAAGTGTGATTGCCTTTCAGTGATCTGTCTTGCTTCTGCTTCCTAACTGTGCTAGATTTTCTGAACAGGGGGCGTGAAGCTTTCTATGCCCTGCAATAAAATAATCTTCAGGTAAACTAGTAAAAACAAACTCTTTGTATGGCCTATTTAGGAATAATAAATACATCTGTAAATGCTTTGCACCTACTCAGGCATCTAAGAGCTAACTAACTTCTGGAAACCCTGAGGGAAACAGAGAATGTAAACGCAGAAAAAGCTCGTGCTCTCTTCCTCTCAGCACAATTCCTATATCCTGCTGGAGGCTGCACCACGGGCTGTCAGCTTCCAGGGACTGGCCATCAGCAGCTGCTACAAAACTGCTGGGTGGGTTTTTCAATGCCATGGAGGTTTTCTGAAACCAGCTCCAAAGCTGTGTTTGCCCAGTGTCCCTCAGGAGGAAATGGGCACAGCCAGAGGTGATTTTGTTTCCATTTGTTGTGCAATCATTTATTTTCTTCTTGTTTTACTGTTCTCTTTAGTCCTCTCACATTTTAAAGGCTGTGCTGGGGTCAGATGAAAGCCTGGCCTTCCTGGGTTATGGGCAGTGCATCTCGAGGGCTTTCTGCAATTCGGTGCCATTGATGCAGCTGTTGTCAAATGCAGCCGAGCTCCTGAAGGCAACCCAGAAAAATTCTGTTGGCAGAAACCTCTGAAGGTCATCCAGCCCAACGCCCACTGACTGTGCAGATGTGGTGGCCTGGACACCTCTGGGCTGCACGGGCTGAAGAGGACCCGCTCAAGGGAGCAAAGACTTTTAGTTCATACTTGCTTATGCCTTATACTGCTAAACTTTGCCGTTTTTAAGGAATACAGTGATCAAGACAGAGATTTAGGCATGGAATTTATCCTTTAATCACTTTTCCCCCTACTTCAGTCCCATTGGGTGTAGGGTATAAAGGGGGCTGCCCCTCCCATCCTTTTTTCTCTTTTGGCTGAAGACACTGGCAGTGAAGGATGATCCCCGTTCGTGCGGAGCCTTCAGCCGCCGCAGAGATGCAAAGGCTGAGCCCCTCCTTGCGGCACAAGCTGCCCTTCCTGTGGCACCACCACAGCTTGTGCTGTCCCTGCTCCTGGGCTCAGCTTTCATTCTTGTGCCACCTTGCACCTTTCGGGTACTGCATTTACACAGATTTTCTACAAATCAAACCCCATTTTGTGTAATGTTCGCAATTCATCTTGTCCGCGGGTCAAATTTTTCAGCAACGGTGATCTAGTGTCCAGAGAGCAAAAATAACAGAGACAAAACCGACCCTAGAAATGACGCAATGACACGTTTTTATTCAGCCGCGTAGTAGAAATCTTTCCTCCGTTAGAATCCCAGTGAAAGCTTTCGAAGGAAATGAGGAAGCGGAACCGTAGCTCAGGGCTCCGTGCGGCAAAGCGCTCCCGCCTGGCCCGGCCCGGCAGAGCGGTGGGGATGGTCACGGCTCTGCCATGGTGCCACCTGCTGGGGACTGATCTCCACGGCGTTACACTAACAGAAACCTTGCTGACGGCAGTTACCGCCATCGTCCAAAACCAGAATTTTTAATAATAATAATAATAATAATAATAATAATAATAATAATAATAATAATAATACCCAGACTATCTAGAAAAATATCCTATAAGCCTTCTAGATTTAGAGCTCCAGTGTTTTTCAAAGGCTAACTCAGTGACAGGGTACAACAGAAACATATCTCTGAAACTGTAAATTAATAATTTCTATTTTTATGTACGTGGTAGGTTTGGAGGTTCTTTTATTTTGGGTTTGGTTGTTTAGCTGTGTTATTTTAATGCAGTCTGAGTCTCACAGTGGGTGTACAGTGTGACTGGTCAAGGCAGTAGAAATGACAATTTAAAGGCAATTTTTTTGCGTGGGACTGATTTGATCATTCTTCCTCTTTTCCCCCGTTTCTGGTGTAGGTCCAAGCACTTGCAACCACCTACAAAAAAAGCACAGCACCGTGCTAGGGAATGAAGCACAGAAGCAAGGTGAGGCATTGGGAACTTAATATGAGTATTAATGATTATGATTATGCTAGTTCTGATTGTCAAACTTTGTACAATCTGTTCTTCTCATCTCTGTTCCCATCCACCCGTTCCATACCTAGTGACAGAAGTGCCAAAAGAGCAAGTCAAGATAGAGGACTGAGAGAACAGTATTATAGCTTGTAACATGAAAAATTAACTTCACCAGCCTGTGGCTGTATTTTATACCCCCAGCTAAGATGACACATTTCTCTCTCATAACAATATCCAGGGGGTTGCAGCAGCGCAGTATCTAACAGGAGGTTTCTGGATACTGATGCTCAGGGGATTTTGGAGGTTCCAATAGATTTTCTGTCAGTTTCTACGCCCTGCTTTGCACCCTGCTCATACAGTTAATGCTGTCTGCTCTGCTCTATAATTCTTTGGCTCACACAAGAGCAAGTATCAGTTTCCTGATCAAAGGTGAGTTATGTTGACTTGTGCTTATGTGCACCAGAGCAGCTGGTTTGGTTGTGTCCTGTGCCCCCGAAGCCATCCAGAGGTCTCAGGTGACCTTTTTTTAGAACCTAAAAGTTCGAGATACCCCAGAAAGGCACTGGAATGTGGATATTTCTAACAGAACAGGGTCTTCTCAATCATACTGGGGAATATTAAAAACAAAAAACCAAAACAAAACAAAAAACCTAAGATGCAAAATGGGTTTTAGAAAAGCACAGGACAAAGGCATCTGCGACAGTTCCTTCACATGGTATGCCACCACTGGCACCACTTTTCTGAAATATATGGATGCAGAGAAGGATGTTGAGGACTGTAACCCCCAGCACGTGTGGGTAAGATCCACCTGAGCGCCGGCCTCTCCAGAACTTAGATACCACTGAGATGGTGTTGCGGTATTTGCATTTCACCCCTCTGTTACCACACGACACCCTTCTAGCCTGGCACACTGCAGAACACGAAGCAGCAGCAATACCTCTGCCTTTATTTTAAGTAATTGTCATTACGTTCCATGCCACATGCCTGGTAACTTTTATGTGTAGTGCTGGATGCTGCTGTCTCGAGTAGATGTAAGAGAGACTTTTATAGCTTCCTCCCACCCTTGTTCCAGTCATTTCAAACACTGATCATGCTGTGGCTGCAGCAGCCTGGCCACCCCATTCCATTCCTCTCCTGTGCTATCCCTGGGCCACCCTGCAGCAGTGCCTGTGCCAGGCTCAGCAGAATTCTGATGGATGCGGCAGTGCCAGAGCAGAGCAGGGAGCACTCAGCAGCTCAACAGCACAGAGAGCAGTAGGTATGTACTGTGTGCAAAGTGCACACACTCCTGATCAAGTGACACAATGCAAAGATGTTTTTCTAGCAAGGAATCCTTCACATGAAGCTAGTGCAGCTCTGAGCAGATTTGCTTCATGAAACGGGTATGATGTGCAGCAGAGAGAGTGAGACTTTGCCAACTGTGGCAGTCTTGCAAACCTGTACTTATTTTCAAATTTCTGAGCATGTCTGCAGGGATACAAAAAGGAATTTTAGATATATAGAATGTTTTCCAGCTTGATATCTACATGGCAAGGTAAAGCTGCTTTATTACTCATGCCTGGACATCATGGATGCTCTGTATGACAGAGCAAGAGAGACTGTTCTTGCCATGCATATTTTGCTGGGGCTTGTGACTCCTTGGAAACAGGCACTTTCTTTGTTTCCACATCGTATGGATCAGGGGACATATCTTCCATGTTAACACTGCCAAAAAAAATGGGTGCAGCCAGTCTTATCCTGCCTCATACCCAGTAACCAACCCTCTGCCAGTTTCTGCAATCATAATTTGGATTCTCTTAATCTCTGCAACCTTGCAACTGTGGCAGTATCTCTAGAGATGAGTGCCATTTCTCCTGTGCCTGTTAGAAGCTCTGTCCTGTAACACACAGGCTGAAACACAACAGAACAGAGCATCCAGCACGCCCTGGCAGCTCACTGCCCTCCTGCTGCCAACACTGAAGGTGCTAAAACTGAGCTATTTACTTTTCTGCAGTCTGAAGAAAATATGTAGTTGTGCTATACACCAAATCTGAATTTATGTAACTGGGAGACGAAGCAGGCACTAGCTGAGCCGTTTTGTCCTTTCCTGAGTTCACGGTATGGGTGGCTGAGCAGTCAAATCAAGGCACTTACTGAACACAATTCAGGGATGGCAGGAAAAGGTTAATGGAAAGTATCTGCTTTTTTTCTTCTGTTCAAATGCTGGCATTTTGTTTAATGACAACCATTTGAAAAATATTTTTGTTCTAGAAAAAAAGAATGCTGCCAAAATAAACAACACTGATCTGTGTTTATGTTTTGATAGGAACTCGAGGCCACTCTTTGGAGGTAGATGGCGAATTGCTTTACTGGCCACAGCAAGTTAATAATGAACAGCAACATTTGTTTTGGAGTAAAAAACTGCTAGTGTTTGCTTGTTCTCCCTCTGCCTGGCTGAGGCTCCTCTGACAAGAGGATGTAACCAAATACTGTGAGTGACAGAAAACATGCAATGCTTGCATGGGCTAATCCTTCAACCTGTCTCCCCATTTCTCTATTACCAGAAACATTTGAGCCGTTTGTCCTAAAAGTTGTAAAGGAAGTTCACCCACTTATTTATAGATATTTCTATAAGAATGATAGCAAGAAGGGTCAACCTGTTATAAAGAATCAGTGCAGGTTCAGCCACAAGATGGAGCCAGTACAGTACCAGGCACAGCTTCCCAGCGGGACAAAGTGTTAGGTTGTTTTGTCTCTAAATCCTTCAGCAGTTCTAATAGGATTGTTCACGTCTCAGTTACTGAGATAGCCTTAGAGGAAATAAAAATCCATTGGAGAAAACAAAAATCAGAAATACCTAGTACTTAGGGTACAGAAATAATATCTAGCTTGTTCCAACCTACAAATGAAATGTACAGGTAATTTGACCATAAAATCAAACCTGTAAAAATCAGTGATGCTTTTTCTTGAGTCTAAATAAAACTAGTCCTTTGACTCAGCTGCATTCTCCAGGGGTTTATGGAATTAAATGACCAAAGGGAAAGAAAGATGGAAAGATTCAGAAGAGGACAAAATTACAGGGTGGCAAATAAGGCCTTTGAGTTAATCTTACAGAGTCAGGTGTATCAGTAGAAGTAATAAATCAGCAGAGGCAGCTCTAGCAGTTGCCACGGTGAATTTAAAAACCCCGGTGTGAAGAGCAGAAGGACGGGGGTTGCTTTGTACATTCTCCTTCCAGCCATCTTTGTAGACACTTTTTAGGTAAGTTACTAAAAAGAATACATGTCAAGTGTCAAGTTAGAGTGTACACAACCCTGTGCTCTGATAGTCACAGAACATCTATGCTTTTTCTTCTTATTCCTGTTATTCTCTTCAGTCTCCTTCTCATTCACTTTCAAAGTTACACTAGACTCATATTAATTACAAGAAAAGTTCTTATTTTTGTCCTCAGAAAATTTCCACGGCAAACATTGCTCTTCACTTTGTATATTTATCTCAACATTGCAAAAAGAATCAGCTCTTTAGTATGTCTTCATATGATTCCAGAGAATAATTTGATGCCCTGTTGCATTTTGCTCTGTAAACAATAGGCTAGCTACCACAGGAAGTCAATCCTAATCAAAATCTGTATTGATTTAATTTTTCCTAGAGTATTACTTTGCTATGGAAATCTGTAAAATTAATTTGTTTAATTAAATTAATTAAATTCACCTTCTGTGAATTTAAAATTAAATTCACCTTCTGTGAAAACCTCCAAGTGACCTGCTGGTCATTCCTGACAACAGATGCCTTCTGAATGTGGCCACCCTTTTAATTTGTATGGTAGTCTGATTCACGAGAAAACACTAACAAGCTGAAAAGGTTTTTACCATCAGTTAGCTAACTTTGGGTTTTTTTGCCACTTATAATAAAATATTCCTGGTTTTGAAGTGGAAACAGCAATTCTGAAATGCCTTTGGGGATGCCAATGAACAATCAGTTGAACTGGCAATTAATTGCACAGAGAGATATGATCACCTGACTGAACAGGAAAAGGACAGTCCCGGGCTGGAATCCACAGCTCAGGAGATCATCTGATACCTTGAAAAAGGGTCTGAGAAGAAATATAGAAACAACTTAGAATTTGAAAAATGTGCTTTATCAAACACAATTACTGAAAAGGAGCCTCTCATGTCTGTAGTGAGTCCTATGGTCTCCTCCATCTTACGGAAACAGAGGAAACAGCAGCTGGAAGGTAAAATTAAAGACATTCGAGGGAGAAATTATATATATATATATCTGTCAATGAGAGTAATTAATTACTGGAACAAGGAATTAACAATTTGCAGAGACAAGATGTTCTAAGGCACGTTTCCCTAAGGGATGTTCTGGTTTAAATGACAAGTAATATCACCAGTCACATGGCTTCTGTCCCACGGTGAATTGTGCCACATGATTACAATAATCCTCTGGCTCTATCTATTTGTGAAACAACAGAATATGCTTGTGTTGGATGCTCTAATCTGGGCAGGATAGAAAATTAAGATGGAAATATAAGTCTGGGTTTTAAGATGAGAAACACATCTCTTAGAAAGAAGGAAAAAAAAGAAACGGAACAACCCCAACACAGACAAAGCTGGAATCCCTGCCTCTAGCCAGTTGCTTTGCATATATAGGCAAGCATATGCAGAATGTGTTTCGACAAAACTCATATCTACAGAAATTTAATCTCTGCTTTTCTTTGGCTCACAAAACACAGGTTTAACTTCCCAGATAAGCAACAGCTGGCCAACAGCCAGCTGAGGGATTGAGAGCTGCATTAAATTGATGGCAATCCTACATTAGGGTGGAGTTTTTAATGTGGCTATACATTGAAAAGCTTATGTAGTTCTCTTTATTCTACTACCTTTTCCTTTTCCCTCAGAAAAAAACCACATCTTCTGCTTTCTCTTCTACTAAATACAGACAATCCCTGCCAGCATCTGATTTTGTGATTTAAATGCTATGGTACTCATCAAGTGCAATTAGTTTCTCCGTGTTGTTGTGCTGGTTTGCTGTGCTGCCACTCCTGTTTGCATGCTAAATATTCCACTGTAGTGTGTAATTTGCTTACTAGGAGTGAGCAGCTGGAAAAGTGATGATGCCATTTCCAGTCTCCTGGTGAAGTGCAGTCTGCTCCTTGTCACCAGTCTCAATGTTTCTGCATTCAGAATCACTCTGCCACCATCAGGGAGGGGTTAGAACAGTTCTGCCTTTCCAGTCTCTGGAGATGAACTAGACATCACCTTGGATAGTTTAAGAGAACTACTGCTTCTTTTTCAGAGAGGAGGGGGAGGCTACAGAACTAACAGACAGGATCTGTGCATCCTGCACTTCCAGAGGTTGTAATTGACTGGGCCAGATAGAAACACAAATAGAACTGGGACAAAATCTCCCATTGGAAAAACACAGTTGTGTTAGAGATACACACAGGTATTTACACACTCCAACTGTCTCTTCTACTCTTGAGTCTCTTGACAGACTTTTACTAAGCCAACAACCAAAGCCATAAGGAGAAGGAGACCCACCAGGTTTCCTCACTTAGACAGTCCCCGCAGTTTCCTCTGTTTTTGAGGACAGTCAAAACTCCATCTCTCCACAGCTTGGTAAGTACAAAAACCTAATTTCAGCAATAGATACAGCTGTCACTTGTTCTTATGATCACCATTTTAATTACTGTGCTTATAGCACAATGATTACTTTGTGGGCCTTACATTTTTGTTTAAAGACCGAAAGAAGTATAAATCAAAACTCAACTCTTACTGCTGTCATGTAAAGAAAGATCTGGATTTTCTACTGAAAGCTGATATTAAATAATTAGAAAAACAAATTCAGGGAGGACAGATGATAAAATTTAACCTACCTACTAAAGCATACTGATGCTTGAAGGGCGTGTGTGTTGGCTAATTCCCTGGTGCATCTCTCTGCTCTAGCTAGGACACTTGTATATCTGTCAGTCTGAATATTAGAGGAGTTTAATTAACATCTGTTTTTGCTATTTCAAAAGTCACACAAGCGATAAAGTAGATCTTCCACAGTGTTGGTGGGCATAAACAGAGCAATTCAGATTTTGCAGATGAGCAATTGCCCTCCAGTGGTGTGTATTTCAGCCCTCTGATAGAGAGAACATATATTCCCCTAAATTAGCTATCTGGAGCTCTGGGTGATTCTGACTTTTTTCCACATCACATCCGTTTCTATGTATATGAGCAGATGTCTACATCACATAAAAATCATGACACTGATTTGTTGGATTCATAGCCCCCAACAAATTCCTCTGCCTATTCTCCACTCGAGGAAGGTTGGAGACATCCGAGTGTTTCAGGACAGCTGCTCACATGGCCTGGTGTTCCCTGATCCACGGAGGATGCAGCTTCACCGCATCCTTTCAGGGTTTGCAGGTTTTATGGTGGTAAAAGTGGTACAGTTTAATAGTTCTACTGATTTCAGAAAGCATCCCAAATGAAAGGATCATTTATTTGTTTACTTCAAATACCTCCCTACACAGGCAGTTCCAGAGAAGTAACTAAAATACATTTGTGACAAATACCAGTATAACTTGTGACCTAGCAACAAGCTGGCTTTCAATTAATGCATAATGTTGTATTTTCATATTATACAATCAGAAGTTTGATATGAATGTTGTCAGTTATTTCTACATTACACTCTTTAGACCAGTTGCTGCCATGTCCTAAGAAAAAAAGATGCATTTTTCTTTTCTTGGAGAACTTTGGAGAATACAGTGTTACAAACCTGAGTGTTACAAACCTGAGTAACTGAGAATCCAAGATCAGATTTTTTGTTTTCATTACTAGGCTTGCATTTATGGTAAGCACATAGGAAAGTAGTTAAATTAGTTCTTTCAAGAATTAGTTTTTCCTTCTTTTAGTGGTTTTCTTTCAGCTAACACAGAGACTCTAGTGTTTGAAATTCTAAGACCAATGGATTTTAAAAAATTTGGTTAAGGTCTCTAAACTTTTGAGACTTATCCTGATACAGCAAAGGAACTAATGATCCAGACACTGAGATGCAAACAATTTTCTTCCATGCTTTTCAAGTTGTTTCACTGCCTCAGCCACTGACTCCATGCAGTGCCCTCAGGTGCATCATGCTGTTCAGAGGTTCAGTCGTTCAAGAAACCTTAAGCTGCTACCACTGAACACATCCTTGACATGTCTTTATCTTAAAAAAGGAAAGAAAAAAAAAAAAAAAAAGAAAAAGAAAAAAAAAAGATAAAAGGATGAAAGGACAGTATCTTAACAGTGCAGCTTGTGTATTTGTTACTAGGGAAACAAACAGCGAAGAGAAAGAAACCCTCAGTGTCCTTGTCATTTGGATCTTTCAGTAGAGAAGCGGAGCTTGTATTAAAACAATGGAAACACTGTTCAGCTTTCAGGATCCTTTGCTGTCCTTGCTGAATGACAGACACTTCTTTCTCCCCCTTGTCCATCTTGTCATCTCTGAAAAGGAGAGACATTTCTACATTCCACATTGGATGGCTGGTTGCTTTTTTATCCATGTGTAAACTTTAATCCCTGATTCTGTGTAACCTGGTCAGTTCCTAACACCTAAACCAAGATCACAGAGGTAAACAGAAGAGAGAGCCCCGGTGTCGTGTTCATACCAGTAGAAAAAAAGACACAGCAGCACTAACAGCGCCAGGTTTGTGCTGCTTTGAGTTCGCACTGAACCAGAGAACAAACCCAGCCAGGGCTGGGCAGCGTGGGCAGTGTGCAGCCCCGTGGCTCTGCAGGTGGGACCTCTCTGCCCTGGGGCCGGCTGTGGGCTGGGCAGGAGCTCTGCCAGCAACTCCAGTGGGGCAGGGAGGTGCCAGCCCACAAAAGCCAGGCTGGCACCTCTGGTTTCAGCCAGTCGAGAGGTGTCAGTCACGGCTTAGTTGGACTGACGCCTCCCCGCGCTGGCTGGGAGGACAATGCAGAGATCAACTCTGTACCGTGACTTTCTGCCCATTGCTAAATATGCACTGTATCAGATGTCGTGTAATTTCTCTATCAAACTATGCTACATCCCCACTTCTTTTTCTGTTCCAGTTATCTCGTTCATCTTTAGCATTTGCCTCATCTAACTCATCTTGTGGGAACTGGATTAGGAAGCTGGATTTGGTTCACTCTGAAGTGTAGCTAAGTAAATCCAAAGGATTATCACCTTTCTCCTGTTTTTACAAGACTATAGCTACCAGCAATACAGCTAGAGAGATGATGGGAAAATTGCAATAAAAGCCCTACTGGAAATAGTCTCACAGATGTTTGTGTCCTGCTGTTTCAACAAAGCATATTTCTTCTTTACTGTGCAAGCGTGGCTTTGTTGTGCTGTTCAAGACTGGCTGTTACTTCGGCATTAAGAAGGAAGAAGGATATGACCAACCCCCACATAAACATGTGAATTATATTTAAAAAGGGATAAGCAGAATAAAATCAACTAGCATATGGTTTATTGATCATAGCCGTTAGCTGAATTGTAATGGATTCCCTCTTTCTAGTATTCCACAATGTACAAAAGAAAACAAACCACTTCATAACGATTAGGAAAAAAAGAAAACAATATCAGGACTGACAAGAAAAGGAAGCGACAAACAGGTTGTTGATGGTGTGTCTTCATAGCACGAGAGCAGAGCCTGCCTGCGGGTACAGGGAAAATGACAACTTCGTCACAGGCTCCAGTTTGTGTCCCTACACTCTTTGTCCGTGGAAATAAGAAGGGTACAGCCAAAATAAACCAGGGGTGGCTTTTATTGACTTTTTAAAGAAAAACACAATCATTGCCAAGAGACCTCAAATTCTTGGGAAAGTACTTGTATATGAGCTGTGTTTTGGTTCCCTAATGTTGAAATTTGTTCTTTTACAACATAAAACCCGTGTATTTTTTCTTTATATGCAATGAGCTTTTCCCAAACTTTCTCTCTGGAATCGAGTGCTCCAACTGATCCTCCTTGTCTTTCAGCCTCTAACTGGCCTTTTTTTTCTTGATGCTTTTTCTAGAGCACTTAAGTTTTAGCAGACCAGTGCCACTTCCCAGGATTCTACTAATTCCTGCAGAAACGCGGAGGACAAATACTTTCTGGTGTGAAAACGCACTCTGAGCAATCCGACATAGTCGACTGCAGAGCTTTCACGTGGAAACCGCACCCGGCGATGAAAGCGTAAACCGAGCCGGTTGCTTCGGCAGGGTTTTCTTTTTGGTTTAGTTTTTGGGGTTTTTTTACCTGGCGCTCGTTCGGTTCCCGCTCCCGTCGCGCCGCTCTCACCTCACGCCGGGCCCACCTCCCCCTCAGCGGGCGCGCGCCACTCGTTTCCCGCCGGGCTGAGGGGAGAGGGGCACGAGCGCCCCCCC
>VWZN01014450.1:374800-398060 GCA_013396955.1 Regulus satrapa | reverse complement strand
GAGGGAAACACCAACTGGAACAAATGTGGGTGTTTTCCCTTTGTCTGAACCTTATGTTAAATTCAGTTTTCTGAATTTGAGTTTTCAAATCTGGAAGTGAGAGGATATCCTTAGAGTCTCTGATGCATCTTGCTGAGGAGATAATTTCACACATCAGAGCACTTGTGTTGCTGGTTTACTTTAAGAGTGCTGCCCCTAATAAATACAATTTTCTGTATTTTCTGATTTGCTTATTTGTTCAGAGAACTGATTCAGTTTGATTGATCTTAGCTTGTAAAGGGAACTCTAGCAAATTAAAGGGAACTCAAGAAAATGAAACTGAATGAAAGCCTATGGACTTCATTCATTTTCTTTGTTTAATATTTTATTTCTGTGTTTGGAGTAGCTTGCAGACAGCGTTAATGCCTCTGTGGCTTTCTCAGAATAATGCCTGCCTTGCTCCCAGTTCATGCTAAGATGGCATTTTTTCCTGGATATTTGCTGTGGAGCAGGATCTCTAGCCATGCAATCTAATCCCATCTCTGGGGAATAATGGATGGCAAAAGCTTTTCAGTGGCATCCCTTCCCCCACCCATGCCTTCAGCTGGGCCTTAGGGAAGTACATACATGTTCTGCTTGACTGATACTTCCTCCTGGGTAAAACAGCTAATCCTGCTGGTAGAGGTAAGGGTGGTTTAACTTACAAGCATAGATCTTACCTAATTCTGTGTGTGTGTCCAAGTGTGCAAGTGAAACTTGTGTAAAGCTTCTCCACTGCGTAATGTATTGGTGACAGGGGCTTGAAAAGATCCTAGTTCCAAGCTATTCTTGCAGGTGACTTTTCTGTAGTTTGTAAGCACAGCTGGATATCATTGCTGATACTATCAAACATTCTGGATACTTTCAGCTCTGCTGGAACAAGAAAATATGATCAATCTTATACATCCTTCTGTATAAATGGGCAGCTGATCAAAGATACAGATTTTCTAAGGAATAAGCTAACTCATAAATCAGGACAGTATTATTGATTTAAGACCACGAAAAACCAGCCTTATAGCAAGTTTAAAGTTCAACTGCAGATATTGGTGGAACTGCTAAATTGCCCAGCTTCTAAGTAAAAATCCTGGTGGCTGTGAGTCATTATTGATGAGAGTTGGTCACATTCTCTTCTTATTCCTCTCTACAGGGTAAGACATATTTAAGACTCAGTTTGAATAGAATGTTCTGCTTTAGTTTTGGTGTAGTATATATTACGTATAGTGCTCGTGATCTTGGGAGTGCTGAACAAATGTTGTAAAGTTAAAGATTGTGTTTGCATAAATGATGTTCATTCTATTGAAGAATGGTTTGTCTGGAGACTGGTTTGAACAGTTGTGCCTGTTAGTCCTTGACACTGCCATTTAAAGCACTTTCTTTCATTTTCTTTGAGGAGTCGACACACAAGATGCTCAACCTGTCAGTCCCTTAAAATTCATGTCAGTGTAACTGAATCACAGTGCAGAGTGTGAGCAACCCAGTGCTGGTAAAAACAAATGTTCAGTATTAATTTTTTTCTGGTTATGCAAAATATTCTGCAAGCTTAGCAAGCAGCTCAAGCACCAAACTGAGTTGTCCTCTTTTCGTTTCTAGTAGTAGGATGAATCAGAAAGTAGAATTCTGATAATAAACCTTTCTTACTCCATGAAGAGAACACACCTGTGACAGATGTATTCCTTTTCATGGTGTTTGAATACAGTTTTGGGGGAAAAGAAAATCTCAGCTGTTCACGTGAATAAGAAACTGACTGCCAAGTGCTGACAAGAGATGATAATAAAAATTAAAATGCATGGGAATTTAAAAATTGATATCTTTGCAGTGCTTTTATTCCTGTCAGAGTTCTGCATGGCTGGGTTGAAGACCATGCAATGCTCAATGAAACACAGATGATGTGGCTGGGCCCTGGTTTTAAAGGGAAGTCTGAGTTGCCTGGACCTACTTTCTGTGTTCCAGAGTGCAGTTACACAAGTTGCTACAGGTTCCTGTTGAGTTATCTGAGTGATGTAAACATGGAGGAACTTGCTCTTTGCAGCTGGGCAAGGAAAACGAGTGTTCTGTGGCATGTAAATACAATCCTTAGCCTCTACACTTGAGTGTAGGTAAGAAAAGATGGTTTCAAATGAATCAGATTCAGATCAGAGGAGCTTTTCACAGTGAGATATTTGTTCACAAACTTCATTTTGAAAATCACTGTCACAGGAAAAGAATGTGTGTTACTCCTCTCTCTACTCTACCTTGATAATCCTAAAAATTAGAAGGCAGTGGCCATTTCTGAGGGAAAATAAGCCTGGGAGAGTACAGTATATCTAGGGCAACAAAGCAAAGAGTGCAAGAAAAGTCATCTTTTAAAAATACATTAGGAAAAGAAAAACAGCTAAAGAAGTGCTTTCCAACCCGTGGTTTGTATTTCATTTGACTTGAATTTTTTTTAGCTTATGAAACAAGAGAGGGGAATAGCTCCTTTTTGTGCTATTCCTGGCATCCTATTACTGCCCTCTGCTTAATTTTGAAAAATGCAGGGTCAAAGGAGAGCTTTTATTAGGTGATACTAAGTCAAGACTAAACATAAACTTGGCAGAAATAATTGCATAAGATTGTTCAGAGGATCTCCTGACTCTTTTTTCTGGAGTCTTTTTTTCTTCCCCAGCCTGCTGAGGAACTTCAGGTGTGGCATGTAAGTAGTTTAAAAATTATTATATAGGCCCAGACAAAAAATACCCCAACCCATCACATTAATTTGTATGGGATTGGCAAGTGTAATTACACATAAATAGAGAAACTAGAACATGATTAATAGAGAGTATTTCTTGGTCTGTTTGAAAAAGGATTTGTGAATTCTAATTCCCAACATGGAGTTTTTAAAGCAAGGGGAAATGGCTGCAGCTTTTAAAATAATTTTTCACAGGAGCTTAACCAAATATCATGGTCATCATGGCTTTGGAAGTTATTTTTATTAATTTCAGGTGCGTGAAACAAGGAAGTTCTAATTTTACATTTACTTCTTGCTCAATAAGAGGATTTTGGAAGTGTTTCCTTTGTCTTTTCTTAAATTTTGAGGTTGCACATTTGTAGTTTTCTTGAAAATAGTGTTTTGTTTACCCAGGCTAGTTACTCATTTGTTATTGGGCAGTTTTTAAGAGTATATACCTGAAGAATTTTTGGTTTCACCTGCAGTAAGCATTCTCTGTTTGTTACTGGCTCTAGTCTAGAGAGTCCTGGTTATTCTGTAGGAACTGCAGTGTAGGTCTGCCCCACTCTGCCAGTTTCGTGTTTACTCAGGAGAAATGAACTAGTGGTGGGGTTTTTGTTTGTTTTAAAGGCAGCTGTAAGGATAAATTACTTTCTGGCTGAACTGTTCAGACTCTGTCCTCAACCAAGTCTCCCCTTTTCAGGGTCAGTCCCACCTGAAGTTTCAGCTTTCACTGTCCTGCACAGCCTATCTGGTTTTCCTTGCCTGGTGAAAAATAACTCTTGTAGTTCTGCCTGATGGAGACAGTACTTTTTCTTCTGTCTTTGCTAAAGGTAGAGCCTCCTTAGAATCACAGAGGTTGGAAAAGACCTTTAATGTCAAGTCCAACCACAAGCCCAGCAGTGACAAGTCTACCACTAAACCATGTCCCCAAGTGCCACATCTGTGTCCTTGATGACTCCAGCACTGCTTGGGTAGGCTGTTCCAATGCTTGACAACCCTTTTGGTGAAGAAATATTTCCTGTCCAACCTAAACCTCCCCTGATGCAATCTGTGGCCATTTCCTCTGCTCTTGTCATTTGTGAAGTGGGAGAAGAGATTCGCCCCACCTTGCTACACCCTTCCTTCAAGTATTTGTGGAGAACAGTAATATATTCTCTCAATGCTTCTTTTAAATGGTAGCTAAAATAATAAAATATTAGTGCTATCAACTGTTAAGCAGAGCTTCACATCTTATATTAAAGATTTCACAAGTACATAAGGTCTGTATGTAACTACTCTGCCACTATTGCTATCTGGAGTAGTACAGAGTCAGGTGTTTCTTTAAACATTCTTTATTGCAGTATATAATCTGGTTAGTGTTGATCAAAAAGTGTACATTTATATGCATTTTCCTTTTACAAGGTGGGGAATTTTTTGCAATCTTCTGAGTAATTAAAAGACAGAAATTGTTGCTGTTGTGTTCCTAGTTGGTAGAC
Source organism: Regulus satrapa (assembly GCA_013396955.1). Lineage (NCBI taxonomy): Eukaryota > Metazoa > Chordata > Aves > Passeriformes > Regulidae > Regulus > Regulus satrapa. The sequence goes on along the minus strand of VWZN01014450.1, from coordinate 393,878 downwards.
TGGCAAAATAGCTATTTTAGTGTCAAATGACTTGCAATGATATAACTAAATATATGTCAGAAGAAGAATCCCTTGCAGAAAAAACCTTCTGCCTGTGGTTTCATGCCTGATGTTACTAAAACCATGGGAAAGTATTCATGTTGTTTTTTTCCTTCCAAAAGCCTTCCATGTTGATCTAATGCAGGCTTCTAAAAATTTGGTGTGTGATGTTCAACACTAGAACCACGGGAATTCTTAAAAACAATTGTACTTTCTCGGCATCATGGATAAAGTAGTTAATTTGCTTTGAAAGTAGGTTAGAAACTGGAAAGGCTGGAGGAAAAAAGAAATTAAGACTGTTTAGAGAATTTTTAAAAAATGGAATTCAGTATGGAAGAGTGAAAAAAGAAAAACTCAGTTCCAGTGTGGTCCTGTTTGGATGGGAAAGAATGGCTGCATCTAAACTACCATTCAATGCAGAAGGAAGCAGATGAAAGCAGTGATGTGTCTGACACAGGTTGGGAATGTTTTACCTGTGGCTGGCTCTGGTTTGCTCGCAAGCCCTCTCAGGATGTTTGCAGCTCATGTCCTGAGCACTGTTTCAGGTCTGTGCCTGCGTTAACGTTGCTGAGTGATGGAAGAGGAGCTGCTGGTTTAGTTGGTACAGAAGGATCCAGGGTGCAGCTCCCAGCACTGAAACTGTTCCACAAGCCAAACCAGCCCCCCCAGCAAGTGTGGCTGATTTGGGGTTTTAATTCAAAACTCTGCTACTGCTCTGAACTAAAACATTAATTTAGATCCAGCCAAGAAAATCTAACAGTCATTGTTTGTCCATAATTTGTCAGGAATGTAAGAGATTCAGAAGCATATGCCTGTGGTCAGGCATTTGATGGTAACAGTTGTCGTACTGAAATGAACCTGAGCTTATCTGTGAATTATAAACCGATCAGATGCATTTCCTGAGTACAGTATGCCGGTTTTATGCTTGGCCCAGAATTTCACTGCTCTTATATCAAATGATGCAATGAAATTGCAATAAATCATCTTCTGGCTGCAGCAGGGGAAGACGGAGGAGATGGGAGTAATTCCCTTTGAGTTAAAAGCAAATTATTTCAATTAGCATGAAGGATGTCTAGGAAAATGAAAATTGATATCTTGCAGAGGGGTAGGGAAAAAACTGTTTTGCTTGTGTTATGGATGTTGAATTTTGAGCAATGGCACTTGACAAAGTAAAATAAAATTGCTGCTAAAAATCTAATGTAGGTGAAAACTTGACTGAGCAGACTTTCCTATAAAGAACTGATATAATTAATCTGAAATAGTTTATAACTGTATTATCATCATATATTTACTCACATACCCTTCTGGGGCTATTTTTTTATTTGGTGGAGCTTGTGGTTTTTTAACATGTGCAATTTTTTTTTTTTAATGCAGTCCTTCCAGGGAAGCCAGGGACGAGCCTACCTCTTCAATTCTGTGTAAGTATGTGGTTATGGTTCTGCACACCACCTGCAGAAGTGTAACTTTATGCTTCCCAAAAGGAGAACAGTAGGAATTAACGTAACTGTACTTTGCCCTGTTCTTTTTAATGCTGGCTTTACTCACCAGCAGTAGTTATTAAAGAGCTACTGGGCTGATTCAGAAGCATTCCTTTGCACATATATGAGTTTATCTTATATTTTAAGCAATTCTGCTAAGAGCTGAAAGATTAGGGGAGCATGTTAATGTGAAATTCCTTTTGTGTATGTAATGGTAGCTGTCTCGAGCAGGAGCTGCCATTCTGAGATACTTCAGAAGTCACAAGATATTGAGTGACTGTAAATTTTCTTTGGACAACTCTGGTGTGATCTAAAGAATTTCCCAGTCTGACAGTTGGATACATTTACAGGTTAATGTTTCAGTAAACTTGGTACATCTTTAATGACCTTGAATATTGCAAATGTGCTAGAAGCAAAAGGTCCCTGTGATCTTATCAAGCCTAATATTTGCAATCTTAGGCACGTCCTTCCCTTGACAGGAGGCTTTTTGCATTTGTTAATGTGTGTATTTTAAGTTTTTAATATGCAGGATTGCATTTTTGCCTTTATTTTTCAGCAGTTTTTTGTGTTGCAGCATTTTGAAAAATATACAATTGAGTGTCCTGGTCTATTTTTGACCAGGAAAATGGAGCTGTAACTGCAAAGGATATGATTGCAGATCCTTAAAATTCTTTTAATATGTAGTTGTTCAATGGTGACTTGGGATTTCTGCTATAATTCTCATCAAGAGAATCTAGTACTAGAACAGCAAAATGGCAAAATTTTGCTCTTGTTTAAAACTCTAAAACTTTCCTTTAGTCTTTTCTCATGTTTTCTGCATAGACTCATTTGTGGAAAAACTGGCTTGATGCAGTATTTAATGGGGTGTTTTGTTTTGAAATTGCTGTTTGTTCATCAGAGCTTAGTCTGCTGATCTGTAGCAGAGAAATATTTATGAGGCTTTTTTCTTGCTGCTATTTTGGAGCTGGTTCTAAATTCAGCCGTTGGTGCTGATTCACTGGTACAGACTTCCATTAGAGAGGTCTCAAATTGTTTTTGAAGTCTGAAACTGTAGAAGTGTCCAGTTACTGTGCAGTGTTCTGTTCTCTGGAAGTTTAACTATTTAGCTTGTCTTTGTTGCTGGGCGTAAGTGGTTTTATCACCAACAGTGACACCACAGCCACTTAAAAAAAAAATACCTCTTTTTTCTTCCTGTCCTTCTGCTCAGTGTAACAGAGGAAGTTACTTCTGCAGCATTGAATGAGTTAGACATTTTATAAAACTACTTTTTGTCTACAGCAGTAAAGGTGGGGAGCAGTAAAAAAACGAACAACTCATCTGTTAACATAATTTCTCCCTTTTTTCCAGGGTAAATGTGGGCTGTGGTCCAGCAGAGGAGAGAGTTCTTCTGACAGGTTTACATGCTGTAGCAGATATCTATTGTGAAAACTGTAAAACCACTCTTGGATGGAAATATGTAAGTAATATACTTAAATCCTCAAATGTTTGCATGTTGAAGCACAGCTCTTTGAGTAGCACCTTTGCTGATCGTTTAGGTGAGTTAGCTCTGGTGCTTTTGTGTACATGAACCTCTAATATACTCCTTGCATCTTGCATCTTCCTTGCATCTGCAGAAATGCTGTCGCACATAATAACTTTATTCTGGACTGCAAATCAAGCATGAGCTATAGGTGCTATTACAGCTGCCTAATATTTCTGTATTTGGTAATCTTTTTGCAAGACTACCAAGCATGTGTGCTCTCCCACTAAACCAGGTGGGAGAAATTGTCAGTGAGTCTTGTAGTGTCTTGGATTGCAAAAGTTAAAATGCTAATAAAATACTAACAGCAAAAATGTTAATTATAATATTATACTGGTTACAAATAATGTGGAGTCAATAATGTTCTTTGAAAATTTACATGTTCACTTGCACCTGTGTTGCAACTTTGATGTTTTTGAAACATTAGATTCTGGGTAGGATTTTCACTGATTCAGTGTAGCTTCATATTTTGAAGTTTTCCTAATGCATTTCCTGTGATGATGAATATAGAGGAGAGCTTTTGAAGAGGTTTGCATTCCATCTTTTCATTACTTCTGGGAATAAATGAATAACACATATAACATGCCATTTCCTAACCTTCACTTTAAAAAGCATTAAAATTCCCTAAGCAGAGAGAATATGGACAGTTCTACGGAAAGATCTGTGCAGTAGATTTGCTGATTCCACTTAGGAGAAGTTTTCTTTGTTTCCTTCTCAGTGCTTTTCAACCTCTCTTGTTTTCCCTCCTTCCCCTTACTTGTTGTAACCAATATGGGTTATGTTAACTGTAATGGCTCCTGGTTTGTATTTTTAATGTAAGTTTGATGTTTAAAATACTTAATTTACTGAGCTTAATTCAGTGTTGTCTTGATTTTTTTTTTTTTTTCCTTTTCAGGAACATGCTTTTGAGAGCAGTCAGAAATACAAAGAAGGAAAATTTATCATTGAACTTGCCCACATGATAAAAGACAATGGCTGGGAGTGAACCACAACCTTTTTCCTTCTGTTTGGACTATAATCTGTGGAACAGGCTTTACAAAGACTAATGCAAAGTAAACGAAGAGCTTGGCTAGAGTGGCCCTGAGAATATCACTGAACTCTGAAACCTCACAAATGAGTAGTGTAGTGTAAGTGGCTATTTCAGGCCATGTTTGCCTTTTCTCCTTGTGTAAGTTCCCTCTTTTTGTACGTGTATTATTGTGTGAACAGTTGTTTTGGAACATTTTGGATGACCTTTTTCTAAACTCTCTGACTAGAGAAACAGTTCACTAATTGAAAACAGATTTTACTGGTTAGCATCTCTCTCTGACCTATGCCTTTAATGCTACTTCTGCTGTGCATGCTTCTTGCCTAAACACCTACACTCCAGTCCTGTAGAAGTTCTATACCTGAGCAGTCTGAAAGAATGTATGGGATGGGGTGCTTTTTTATATGTAGCAATTTCTGATGTGTTTGGCAGTGAAGAGGATGCAGTATTGTAGTTATTAGTTTCTTTTTCCAATTTGAGTGTACCACAACCTATGTACATCTTGTAGGTGAATTGGTTAAAGGTACAGTGCTCACTTAAAAAAAAATTTTAAAAATTCAATTGCACTGACTGAAGTTAGCAGGTCTCAAGTTGTTAGGAAAGGTTATGCCTGAGGTTTGGTATCTTAACAAAATAACATAGAAAGGTTCTAAATCAATAATGCTATAGAGTATGTTCCTTAAAGACCAACATATTCCCTAAGGAGTTTGCTGGATAAAAAATTTATAAAACTATAGCTTGCAAGACTAAAAAGACAGAAAATATATGCATCTTCTATTTTGAAAAAAAATATAGTTGGTGTACTAGGAAAAAACAAAGTTTTGGTACTGTACCTTTGCCAGTAACAGGGACTTGTGCATCGGTAAATTTTTATGGCTGGTTCCATTTATGTGTATAGTCCTAATGCACTGGACAAAGAGGTTGTTGTCAAGGAAATCTGTTGAAGTCTTCTGCTTCTGCTACATTTGAACAAAAATATTTATTTTTGTGAGAAAATGACCAGAGCCTATGACCTGAAAAGTAATATAGTACCTGTAGGAAAAGGAGTAATAAGAGGGAAGGGAAGTTTGACTCATTTTTTCATAAAATAAAATAGTAAGATAGTTTTTAAAATTTGGGGGTGGGGAAAGGGTTTCTTGGTTTGCTGGCTAAATCATCCCCAAGTATCTTTTTATAATAAAAATTTATATGAAACTCACCTTCTCTTTTGTTCTCATGCTGTTTCTTCGATGGAATCAGTTAATGAGAGAAACTTCTGGAAAGTATGTGCACAATATGAGCTGTTGGTATCTGTGTATGCAAACTGAGCAACTGTGAAAGAAATGCTCTACATAAATTTGCGAACTTAATTTTCAAATTAAACAGTCTCTACAGACTTTTTGTATGTTAATCCTTTGAATGGTTGAGGACAAACTGTTTAAAACAAAACCAAACCCTTTAACACTACATAAATTCTATAACTGAACAATACAGAAGCCTTACAATACGAAATCCTTTCTCTTCAATAACAATTCTAATATGGCACCTGTGAAATTAATCACAGGTGCTGCTGCTGCTGTTCTGTTTTTTGGGAATCTCTCACAGGCTTTCTGAACTCTGCTGCACTTTATAAATTGTCAGACATGAAAAATTATGCCAGTGGGTAGGGGCAATACGAATCTTTAAACCAGCTTTCCAGTGTTTTTATGGGGAGGAGAAGTGAGAAGAGCATTCTCCTAGATGTGCACATTCTCTGTGATGCAGGCTGGCTGAACTCCCTGCCAGATGTTGTCATGATTAATGTAAGAGTGTAATGAAAAATGTAAGAATTAGCGAAGTTGTTCAAGCTAATGGATTTCAGTCCAGAGGCCTGAGGTGATACAGTTCTGTTCAACCTGGATTTTGTGGCTTACACGTTCCTCCTTCGTGTTCACATCAGATCTCATTTTGAACAATGTCACTGATGCAAGATGGGCTTGGGTATTGCCTGTCTCATGCTCTCTTTGACCTGGAATTCTTGGGATTTTGTTTTCCACCATTGCAATGTATGTTGCCAACAAGGAAAGCGCTAAAACTTCTATCAGCAAAAAGTTTCTGTTGGCTTCTGAGTCCTGTTGCAATGTTGATACTTGTGAACAGCTTGTGTGAGGTTTGTGTGTCTTTGGGCTTTTCTTATTTCCTGGCTACAGACTTGCTGAGGCAGTACACTGGACTGAAGGGAAAAGTAATGGCTGCTTTTCCAGAGTTGAAATTAAAGAAAAGTATTAAAGATCTTTCTCTTCAAAATTGGGGGTTTGGCTAGCTCTTGTTAGTAAGCTGATGCTGTCTGTAACACAGTCTTATTCTCAGAAATTCAACCTCTTTCTTCAGTGCATTATTTATATTTCAAACTGGACATTTTCACCAAAACCTTAATTAACTTTGATGCCAAAGGTTGGGACTTCAAGTGCTTAGCACATAGAGCTTCAGACTACTGGCATAAAGAGTTAATGACCTATATGTGATATTCATGGCTTTTAAGAGAACCAAACAAAGCAATATTCTTTTTGGTCTTTTATTAAAAGTGGATGCTTACAAGGAGTAAAAAGTAGAACTAGTACAGAATCACTATTTCATGCTGCCATGTAACAATTCTTGAGGCTCATTCCTTTTGAGGAAATATGTGAATTTCCTTCCCATGTTCTTTGGCAGCATCAATGATTATTTTCTCCCCTCATAAAGATATAGAGAATTCTTGTTATTGGTTTTGGTGAAAGTTGAATCCAGATAGCAATGACTGCTGGCTGATGTGAAGAGGTCAGTCTGGTCACTGAACCCTCCAGCAGTCATTTGAAAGAAAAATAAACTTACTTGAAAAAAACTTTACTAAAGCATTTTCCCTCTAACCAATTTTTGTAATATATTAAAGATTATATTTAAAGTTTGTATGTGTTTGCTCTGGGCAAGTTTACTTCCCCTCCAACTTGAGCACTTTTGTTACTTGTACTGGTTATTTTTGGTCTTAACATTTATTTTGTATTTTGTTTTTTTATAAATTGTAACAAAAAGCTTTTGTGAACCTTTGTTTCTTGCTGGCTCTTTCTTGGACCAAATGAACTGACTATGAGCTGGCTTAGAAGAAATGTTCATTGGGATGCATAGGAATTTGCTAGCAAAAATGTATTGAAAGTTTTTTTCCACTGAACCTCTAAAGCTACTCCTGTCCTAAAGTAATTAATCATAATTTGGTGTGACTTTAGTAATCTGACCACACATTCTCTGTCTAGGTCCAAAATAACGGTTGTAACGATGGCTTTCCAGGTCTGAGTCTGCCTCCAAACCCTAGAGTTCTTCTTTGGCTGGTTACTTTAGGTACCTTTTTGATTACTAAAAGGCAATGTTGCCGTGTATAAAAATCCCGTCAAGTTGCAAACTTGCTTTGAAATCAGCTGCAGAATTGGGTGAGGGATTGCCCACCACTCAACCAGCGTAGCCTGGTCATCTTAATTTCCTCTGCCAGTTAAGAGGGCTAAGGATATGAATTTCCCTTGTTGGCTGTAAGCTGTGCAAAGGCAAACTGTGAAGGAAGGTTGTTACAGCTCCACCTTAATGTCCCAGCAGCAAAGGCCAGCAGAAGGAGCAGTGTGGGTGCTGTGCCTGTGTGCTTGCTGTCCCTGGGAGAGGAGGGGGAATAGGAGTTATGACATTTCTTCGAGTTCAAAGCTGGCCTCAGAAGTTCTGACCGAGTCCCCACTGCTCCCATAACCAAAGGTCACCTGTATTTCCCACTGGTGGATCGGTGCAAGAGGTCCCCGAGGCTGGGAGCTAGGGTTGGTGGCCATGCGCTTCCCTCCGCGTGCCGCTTGCAGGGCTCCTCCTGCCCACTCATCTCAGCAGCCAGACTGCAGCAGCAGGGACCTCCAGACTCACTTCAGACCAAACTTCACTCATCTCCAGCCTTGGATATCGGCCATGAGAGGAAGAAGCTGCCAAATTATTGTTAAACTTCTTGGACACTTTATTGGACTTCACTGAGACTCATGTTAAGCCAATCAGCAGTATAAACACTTACTGGAAAAGTAACAGATGCTTCAGAGGTTTCTTTTAAAAGGACTGTTACAAGTGGTTCAAGGTCTAAAGCATGAGTCATAAATGGCAGTTGAGTTGTGCCTCATTGTTTCTTAAACTCTTTAAAACGCTTTCTTTTACAGGTGACATGGCTGTGTTGCTGTTTTGTCCTTGCAATACTGTGCATCATTTGTTGTTTCACTATATTGTATCTATTCAAGGTATCACAATAAAAGCTTTCAGTTGTTTTGTTGGGTTACCTGTTGGTTTTGTGCTGTCTTTTCTTGATAATTGAGTTCTCAGGCTTCATCCTCTGGTAGGGCCAGTGAGACAAGACAGTGCTCTTAGTTGCTCTTAAAAACTTGGGTTTTTATGTGGTTTTAGGAGTGCCACAAACCATTTGGAGTTTTTTCTGTTCACAAATCTTTGCAAAATACAGACATTTGTGTTGCTACCATTAGGGCTTTTGCTGATTTGGAGCCAATTGTGTGACTCTCTGCATAGTGAGTCAGTCTGCACAACCCTCAGAAGGAATCCTGAGAGGAACTGAAGTGTGGGTGTGCTTTTTGTTACGTCAGTTTGATCAGCTGTAGACCTGAGGAGCACTCTGAGCACGGCGCTCCCTCTGTTCATTCTGCTTTGGCTGGGAGGAACTCCTGTAGCTCCTCTGATCAGATTATTGGTCTTGTCAGTGATCCAATCCCTCTGGACTGCCTGAGGCTCAGAATGAAGTCATTGAGTGCACACTTACACAGTGTCTTCAATAATCCAGCATTTCATCTCACAAAGGGATAGAGATGATCTTCATGCAAGATTAAAGACATTATTTCCATCTTGAGAAAACTGTAGATAGCCAGCTAGCCTTTTCCTTATTCAAGTGCTGTCTTAGGGGCATGAAATAAGGATATTTCCAGATCTTAAAACCCCAAACCCTAGGGATAAAATGGCATTTTATGTGAGATGTATGGTCTTCATTGTATAAAAACCTACCTTTTGACAGGATATAATTGAAGTAATAAAGATCCAAGAACAACTATCTTTCAGTTTTGAGATGTTCATAGTAACATCCCATTGTATTTGGTGTATCACAGGGACTATAAAAACACCAGCTGTCAGCAACTGGGTTACCAGAATAATTTTAGCAACGTAAACTCCAGTGTTCTGTCTTACCAGCTGAAAAAAATACCAGAATATCTGACTTCCAGATAGACAAGGATGGGTAGGTGCCTCATCTAAAGCTTGAAAGCCTTCCATGAGATGTCTTTTTGTCCCGTTGGATTTCAGTAACCGGGCAGTGGTGTAGTTGAGGGTTCTCCCCCACAGACAGTGGTCTGTACTGCTGGAGTCCAGGTAGCCTGAACTGGCAAACGGCCACAACTAGAGCTGAGTTTATCCTCTGTACAGGGCGCTAGTTGCGTCACTGCCCATCTGAGGTTCTTTCCACTTTTGTCTCTTTCTCTGCTCCCTGCCCTTGGCTCTGCCCCAGATGGGTCCGAGCAGGGAGCGAGCACCTGTGCTGCTGCTGGCACTCACCTCCAGCAGGCACAGCAGCTGGGGATTAACTGAGGCTGGACAAAGTAGTTCCTGGCTGTGAAGCAGCTCTGCTGAGACATGACACTGACGAGCATTAACTGTTTCTCCTCTAGCAGAGGCTGAGCTGTTCTGAGTTTGGCTCAATCATTTCTATAGTATTGCTGAATAAGGTTTGAGCTGAGGAGCCGAGTCGCTTTGTGATCCTGGTAGCAGTTTAATCTGTGCTAACCTGATTGCCTGAAGATTTGACTTAGTGAAGATCACTCTAGAAAGCAGACAGTACAGGTTTTTTCATGTTTAATGAGTTAATGAGTAGTGTTTTCATGGTCTGATTTCTGTATTTTAATAATAAGCAGAGATTAACTTTCTTTCTTGCCCAAATAGACCTTAGTGATTTCTAGTTTAAGCAAAAACAACGTCAGGGCCAAACTAGCCCATTATTCAAAATGGAGTTTGCATCCTGACATTGAAACATGTACAGGTATGCAAAGTCCATTCTGGCATGGAATATCATGGCTTGTCCTGTACCTGCAGGAAGGGTTGTGAATGTTATATAATTTTCAGAACATCTTTTTGACATGATTAGCAATGATCATCTGCTTTCTTTTACATGTCATAAAAGTTAAATTAGTTCTATAACATGAGCAAATCTTCCAGTTGGGAACCTGGACCTGATGACAAAGCAGCAATACTCTGTATTTGGCATCTGAAATGTTTTTCTTATGATTCAAATATAGAATTAAAATTCCAGTGGATTAAACTGCCTGATTATGGTAAATATTTTGGTATTTTTTTAGCTGTTGGTTAAATGGCACTGTGTTTGAATTTTGAGTTATTTGTCCATTTAAAGGTGAAATCAGATAAGATTTATTCTTCAGAAAAGATTATTCAAAATGTTTCAGTACCGGATCGTATAAAACCACTCTCCCAGAGGTGTAACACTAAAAGGAAAAAACCAAAAAATAAACCCAAACATCAACTGCAGGAGCTCTGTGCATTGCCTATGCAAACAAACTTTTTTCCAAAACTTTCTTTTAAAGCCCACTAGAAGTCCAGAATCTTGTGACAGGGAGCAAGGCTGCCAAGGGCCAGAGCAGCTTGTTTTGCAATTGGGCCCTAGGGAAATTGCTATATCTGGGGGCTGGATTGAAGCTGTAAAATCACGTGCTTTTGAGGACTGGGGGGGCTTTTCTAAACAAATATATTTCCTAAATGAATACTAATAGATTCTCTGCCATGCGCAGGGGAAACTTGCTGATGTTGTCACAGTAAACCTTTATTTTTAACTGCTGTACACTGTGAAACCACTTAGAGGGATGTGCTGAGTGCCACAAAGCCCGTGCGTGAAAGGTATATGGGGCACTGGGACAGGAGGGTGAGGACTGGCCGCTGAGTGCGGCTCTGCCCGGGCAAGAGCTGGACACTTCAGCCCTCTCCCAAAACCATTCCTCTCCATGCCTTGTGTTAAAAGGCAAATGACACTGCTTTTTGTGGGCCCTGCGGAGAAGGATGTGCCCCTGCCTGCACAGCCTGTGCTGTGGAGCCTCCTGTGCACTGCCTGAGGTTGGGCTGGGCTGGCAACCCACAGCTCCCAGCAGCTGCTCGCTGGGGCAAGAGGCTGTTTTTGGCCATAATCTCCTTATAGATTAATTCATCATCTGTTTCCCACTGGTGGTCACACAAACACTATTGACTGGCTGGCACGTTCCACTTTCTTATCAACTATGACTGATAAGATTGAAAATCTGCTTCTGCTTGTCCACTCAAATTATCTTCCTTTCTTCCTCTTTTGTCTTCCTCCTTCCTCAATTCCTCACTTTTTTATGATACCCATAACAGTCCAAAGTCTGCAGAATTTTGCTTTTTTGTTGTTCCTCTTCTTTCCCCCCCTAGAATGTATTACCCAAGGGGCAGCAATAACGATTTGTGGTCAGGCAGGAGATGGAGATTTCACAGTGTTTGATCTGGTGCCCAACCAACCCAAGGGAGCCACTGTGCTCCCACCCTGGCTGGCTGGATGTGCAGCCCTGTGCTGGGAGCCAGCATGGCCAGTCCCTGAACCTCAAGGGCAGAGGACAAGGTGCTGCTCTTTGCTCCTAAACTATCACTGCTTTACTGATTAGGCTCCTGCAGCAAGTTTTAGGTGTAAATACAATTTCTTTGGCACAATAATCAACAGCAAATGAGCATGGATGAGCTGCAGGCCCATAGCCTCCCAGCAAAGCTGTCCTTTACTGCCACTGCTCCTCCTGTTCCCAAGCTGATGAAGCCAAAGATTTTTATTTTATTTTTTTCTTTTTAACAGTGCTTTTCCCCCCTTTATCCCTCCCTTCTGCAGTGTAAAGTTTCTCAGAGCATTGAGGCTGGAGACACAAATTAATGCCCTTTAATTACCTGCTCATAATATACAAAAACAAAAGCTTTCTCACATCATTCTTTCAATGTTTACTAAAATAGAGACCTTGCTCTGGCAGATCTCTCCTTTACTGGCCAAAACTCACACTGAAGGTTAACAGCTCCTGAAGTTAATTATTATCTTGCCTTGTTTGCTCAATGTTTCAGAGTTAAAACATGTAAATATGCCTCCCCCTATTAGCAGAGACAAATGTTTCTCTGTGGCCTGGCCTCCCAGTGCTCCCAGAAGTGTCAGCTCCCCCAGAAAACAGCCAGGATAAGGCCGTCCCGCTGGCACTGGCGATTACACACAGCCTGCTATGAAAACCCCCTCTCAAAATAGCAATTTCTAATCTCCCCTGAGGCCATTAATCAGGTCTCTAATTCAGCAAAGCTTTCAGTACTGTACAGGCTGTGATCCCCAGGCCTTTATTAGAAACCCCTCTTGGTCACAGCATTTACTGGGTCAGGGGACTGACTGTCACGTTTGTCTGGGCAGGAATAGCTGTCCATATATTTTGTGAGACAGATCTGTGATAGTGGTTGATGCCAAGACCTGGCTGGACCTTACCTGTGAGTGCTGGACATACCAAAGGCTCATCTGCAAAAAATACATTCCAACATCAACTCCAATTTGGTAATTCCTGAAGACTTAGAGCAATCTCTGCTTTTCTGGAGAGAAATGCAATACCTGGTCCTGTCGTATTGGTTTCAAATGGAAAGGAATGCCCTGAAGATGTGTGACAGTCAAAACTTTCTGGTCAGTTTCACAAGAGCAGAGGCTTTGCCCAGGTACTGACTAAACCCCAGCTGGGCTAACTCCATCTACCTCTTCTCCATCATTCCCTGGGTGGTTCTATCTTGGAGGACCTCATGTGTTGTGGAGGCGGGGGGAAGTGACTGATGTGTGTGGCCTCCACACAAGTGGAGTGACTTTTGTACATGACATTTGCAGCCTTAACAGAGATCCTTCTGGCAAAAAGCACTGTACACACGCAAACCCATCACTCACAAAGTGCTGCAGCATCCATGGGCACAGCTGAGGGCAGGCTGGGGGTGTTCCTGAGGCCAAGCTGGAAGAAGATGCCAAGGGGCATGCAGGCACTGGGGAGCTCAGGCTGGTGAGCAGTGCTTTCTGTGCCCCAGAGCTTGTTATCCAAAGGCTAATTCATGTGAGCAGGGCAGACGTGGGGCTGGCATCATGATTCACCCCACACCATGAATCCTGCTGGCTGAAATCCCAAGCAATGTAGCCAAAAGAAGAGCCCCCACTTTGCTCAGCTGCCCATCCTGTACTGAGCAGGCCCACAGGGGTGTGGAGCCAGCATGTCCCAGTGCTGGATGCTGCCTGCACAGGGCATGACTCATTTTGCTGCTCAGGACTCTGGGTGTGGATGTCTCACGTCTCATCTTGGCAGCAGCAGCTTCTTCTGTTCAAGGGCTTTTTCTCCTGCCCAGCATGACACAGGCTGGTGGCCAAGCACTCATGGTCCTGGTCCGCTGCTCCGTGTCTGATCACATCAGGCCACAATCCTGCATTAAAGATACCTGCCTCATCCCTTGGTTTCCTAGAAATCCATCAGCTGGCCGGGCAAGCAGACACCCAGCCCACAGGGCTGGTTAAATCAGCACAGCAGTGACCATTACATAGAATTTTGCATGACGAAGCATTTGCAGCTATGCCAGAGGGTGGAGTGAGTGTTTTTAATCTTTGCTTTTCCCATTTGCACTATGGATGTAAAAGAACAGTGAGGTGGGACACAGCCTGCACACACAGGTGGGACATTGGAGCTGTGTCCAGCTGCTGGAGCACAGGGGTTGCCTTGCCTGTGGCCAGCAGTGCCTGGGAACAGCTCTCTGGCTGCCGGGCATTGCCCAGAGCAGCAGGCGATGGAGTTGGGAGCTCCTGCTGGAAAGCAGCCCCAACCCAGGGACAATGCATTGGTGAGCACTGTGCGGGGCCTGTTTGATGCTCATGCTTCTGGCGTTGAAAGGAAAAATTATTTCAGTGCAATGAACATAATCTGAGATGCAGCTGGAGCAATGGGACATGGGCAGCATGCCCAGGTGTCTTTGTCTGAGGGTGGGAGCCCCCCAAGACTTTTCCAGCCTTTTCCTGATCATGCAGCAGTGCTGGCCCTTGCCATTGCTTTCCTTTGCATCTTTTGACTTTTCTCTCTGTCCTTTATTTTTTTCCTCCTCTTCTCGCTCTTTTCTTTTTCTCATTTTTTCCCTTTTTTTCTCTTTTCGTCTCTTCTCCTTGAGTCTTCCTTTCTGCTGCGCCACAATCAGACAAAGCCTGACAGCCAGGAGCAGTTACTGGCTTTGTGAGCTGCTCATGTCCATGGCCCAACTATGCTGGCTGGGGCGTAATTCCTTCCTGAGGGTAGGATTGGTGCTGGTGCCTAGGAGGGGGAGGGAGCCCAAACTGGTTCAAGCTGGAACATCCTATCCCTCTGTCCACACAAGCTGTTGTTCTGGTGCCTGGTTGTGAGCATTAACACACCATGGTTTTGCCACTCCAAAATCCCAGGAGTTGTAACAAGAGCCAGGGCTTCACCCAACACTGTCAGTGTGAAGGGCTTCATGGAAACTTCTCTGGTTTCTGCACGTCAGCTCTGAAAACCAAGCTCATCTCCTCCGAGCCAGGCAGCAGGACCCACACTTGAATTCTGTCCAAGAGGTAAGGGCAGCAGTCAGGCTGAGCGAGGATCTCCAGCCCTCACATCAAGTGTCAGTGAAATCTGCCCTGGACACCAGCAGCATTAACACTAGAGCTGCTAGTTACCCCTCTTCCCCATTTTTCTCTAATTTTTCCCACGTTTGCATGAAGCTGAGCTACACAAATCTCTGGTCAGCACTGTGGTCAGCACTGGACGCTGGATTTATTGGATGGGCACAGACCTGACCTAACCCTGCTTCCCCATCCCTCATCACTCTGCCACCACTCCCAGCTGTGTCCCCTTGGTGCAAGCTCTGAGTGGCTCTGCTTTGGCTCTGCTGTTGCTCCCTGTGGCCTTGCTGCTCTGTGGTTTTGCTGTTAAGGGAAGGTGAAAGTGTGGCAGGGGTGCAGAGGCAGCAGAGCTGGGCCCTGGGTTGAACAAAGCCCACGCTGACAGCGATTCCCCGACAGCTGCGCTCTGTGAGCAGGGTGTGTGTGAGCCCCCTCCCTTGGAAAAAAAATGCATGGATGCTAAAAAAACCCAACAGGCCAAGCTCTAGCAACGTGTAACTCCAGGCACTGTGCTGAGCTGGATATTTAACCTACTCTAGCAACTTATTTTTTAAAGACAGAAGCATTACAAATTTCATCTGTGCTTTAATGGGGAGGTCACAATCTGCCAAGATATTCACCTTGCCTCTGTGCAACTCCAGGAAGGGGGTTGGGAGCAGGGGTGTCCACTTCTAAGCACTCCAACCCCAGAGCTGTGGGATGCAGCCTGGTGTGGGTCTGGGGAGCACCCTGTCCCCAAGACACGTGTGATGGCAAAAGCCAAGACCTTTCATCTCAATGCTGGGCAGAAATACCATGTGTTGACGGATTAATTCTCCCCTGAGCATCTGCCATTTCCTGGCAGGGCAGTTGGAGGCCCCCTGCCCCCCACCAAAGGCCCCTTGCCAGGCCCAGCGGTGCTCTGGGTGGTTTCCCTTCTGGAAAGGGTCCAGGTGCCACCCAGAACATGGGAGGGTTTTGCTGACCCCGCAGCCTGTAATCTTACTCCTGGACTTGAGACACCTCTTGGCCCCGTTCCCCGCTCCTCTGTCCCCAGGACAGGCTGTAATCATCTCTTGGCAGGACAACCCTGACCTGAGCAGTCCGGCTCCCAGCAGATTTCCCCAGCTTCGCCAAGTGTTTGCAAAAATACCCAGTGATTTATTCTTGACAGCTCAGCTGAACCAAGAAAAAAAGACATTGCTCTTTACATCTACTCTTAATTTTCTTGTTTTCCCTTATAGCAGAGGTCGCCAATAATAATACGGCAGGAACAGCTCCTGGCCCCAAAGCTGACAGTTTTCTACCCTTTTTTGTGGCAAGTGCCAGCCTGGCTTCTTGCCAGGCCGGTGTCTGCTGACCGTGTCCGGCAGTGCTGTGGGCGGGATCGGCGGTAGTTTGGGCGAGCCGCGCTCCCCAGCCCCGGCTGGTGATGAGAACGACGGGGGACACCCGGCCCTTTGCTGCCACTTACAGTCACTGCGAGGTGCCAGCTGACACCCCTAGCCCAAATAGCTGCCTATCGGTTGAAATGGAAAACTGACAGAGACAGACAAGGGAGGGAACATGGACTACGCCCCTGCAAGATCGGATGGGGAAAAGCCTTGCTGTGATGGGCAGAGGAGAAAACAGGAACATTTACTTAGCTCTGGCAAGGTGGGGTGGTGTTATCGGTTTCCTTGTCTGCACTGGGAGCGGGGCTGGCAAGGGAACCGAGCTCTGCGTCCCACCCCACAGAGCCGGCAGGGATAAGCACGATGTTTGCCTGGGAGGGGGGAAATAAATCATTGTCTTCAAAAATGTGACCCTCCAGGTTATTCATTATGTAAATATGTGCTCTTAACTAATAAAAGCTGTAAAAGTCAGTTGACGTCTTCCTTGTGTCCCTGCCTGCCTCCTCCCAAAGCTCCACAAGGTCTGCAGTCACAAACACGGAATGTGTCACAAACATAAAAACATGCTTCTTCAGCTGAGACCCTGAGAGCACTGGGGATCGGGAGACAGCCCAGGACTGACAGATACAGAGCAGGATGGAGAAAGCAGGATTATTGCCTGGGGTGAGGCTGGCATTGCCCAAATCAGGACGGGGAAAGGTCTAGCCATGTTTCCATTAGCTGGGATGCTGCAAGACCTGGACACAACACCTCAATCGCTGGACAAAGAAAAGCTGCTTCCCTGTGATAGCTGGAGATTGGGAATCCTGCTCACGGTCAGCCCCTTTCCCAAGCATCCCTGCCTCCTACCTGCCCTTCCCAGGGGTGGCCATGGGGCTTGGCCCCCATTTCCACGTTTCCTGGGGAGAGGCCAGAGGGCTGAGCCCAGCATCCCAGCACCGGGATAGCCGAGCCCTCCTCCCCCCGCAAGCCCTGGGCTCCCGCTCCCTGCCGCCTCCTGCTGCGGGCTGGCACACAGACCCAGCTGCAGACCTGGGGTGTGCAACAGCTAAATACTGGGAATCTGGGCACCTGCCAGGGACTTTGATCCCCAGCCACAAAAAACCACCTCCACAAAGATGCCTTCTCTTGTGAAATAACCTCCTGGGGGGCCTGAGCTGGTGTGTGCTGCCCCCAAGACCTTTGCAGCCCCAAAAAGGGAGTTTGTCTGGTCAGCAGCCTCAGCCTGCAGCGGTGCAGCTCCAGTGTCAGTGCCTGTGCCAGTGGTAGAGCTGGGCAGACGCGTGTGGCACCAAATGCATTTACCTTGGACTGCTCCCAAGCACTGCTGAGCTCCTCCCTGGAACATCTGCACATTCTAGCCCCAGCAAGGCCAGCTGAAAACCTCCCCAGCTGGGAAACCCCAGGCACACCTACTTGGGCACTCAGCCTCTTCTCCCAGAGTTGCCCAGTGGGGCAGGACAGGTGGCAGTGTGGGGCACTGGGATCCTGATCCTGCACTACAGTCTGGGCGGCTGGTATAAAGTTATCAGAGGTGGATGACAGTGACTGCCTTAAAAAATATTTTAGAAGTTTAAAATTTTTTTTCCTTTTTTTTTTTCTTCCAGGAATGGTCAGCAGCCACAGCCCACCCTAGCTCATGGTGGGCAATGCTGAGTGAGCATCTGAGTACAAGCCTTGGGATGTGCTGGATGTGCAACATCAGCCTGGCTGGGTGTGACTGAGCCACAGGTGCCCTCTGCTAAAGGGCTCACTGACAACTAACTCGTTTTTCCCATTTTTGCTGTCTTTCTTCCAATGCCAGCATCATCCAACATGCTGGTGGAGAAAGGCCTTTTCCATTGTTTAAGGACAAGCATGGGAAAATGAGGGACTTTTCAGGGAATGACAGATTGTAGCTCGATCAAATCATGGCGAAACAGGGTCTGCACATACAGGGATGCTTAAAAAGATGGCATAAGAACATCTGGGGCTTCTCATACCAGGAAGCCTCCCATGCAGCAAATAAACCCTATCTCATGGTCCAGAATGCTGCCAGATGCTGACAGTCTCCCCTGAGCTGTGCTGAAAATGCCCCAGACTGCCAGATGGACACTGGCTGTGCGGTCACAGCCAGCACTTGCTGTGAGCTGTTTTTATTTCACTGTTCTGTAGTTAAACCCAGATTTCCCCCATCCTTGTCTATCACTTTTATGAGCATTTCTGCTCCTTTGTTTCTAACTGCAGCCTTATCTTTCACACCCGTGGACACAACGTGTCAGTGAGAGACCATGCTCAATCTGCCACAAGGTCCTGACCATCCCCAGGTTAGGTTAGGACATCAGTTTAACACCACTCCAGTGTCACCTAGCTGTGGCTCCCCAAGCAATAACTTGGAGTGTTTTCCTGCTCTGCCAAGTAACCTGACTCCCAGCACCCTCCTCCTGGTCTTCCTGCAGGTGGACTCCAGCACTCCTGGTCACACCTGGATATATGATTTTGCAACCCTGAGCTGACATGCTCCAGGTCAGGTGCATCACCTGCAGCACCTTCCTGGGTCTCCCTGTGTTTCAGGAGCTCCTGGGGCTAGCTGGGACCAAGGGCAACTCAGTGCATTGGTGCTGAGCAGTGCAGATCACTACTGGGGCTACTGCTGCCAGCCCCTGTGGTGCAGCCATGGCTCAGCAGCGTGGGAGAATTTCCTTTCTTTATGAGCCACAGTGCTGTACTTTCCTGCCCCCCACAAGGTTCCCATGGATCGGGGTGAAATCAGAGTTCACATCTGTGTCAGCCCCTGCACCGTGCCGGGGAATGAGACAGGCTGGAGGCTGGGTGCTGGTCCCAGCAGAGGGGATGGAGGCAGCAGCAGCAGCTCACCCTCCTGCCAGACCAACTTGGGCCACAGCACCCAGCAGCTCCACAGAGCGGGGCATGGACATGGCACCCAACACTTTCTCCAAAGAATGTTTTAATCTA
>VWZN01014450.1:362401-374751 GCA_013396955.1 Regulus satrapa | reverse complement strand
AAAAAAAAAAAAAAAAAAAAGTCCTAACCCCAAAGAGTTGTTTAAGGAAAACCAAAGATTAGAAATACTGTAAGCAGTGGAGACAAAACATCAAAAATAGCACCCGAAGTTTCCTTTGTGCACTCTCCCTGCAGGCAGCCTGCACTATATTTGTCTTCACTTGCCATTTCTGCTGCAATTAATTTGCAATTGCCGCTGGCTAGGAACCCATCTATTAAAAGCTCAGCTGAGATCTCTGATGAAGATGTCTCCAACAAAAAAATCTGGCCATTCATGAAAAAAAAAAACCCCAACAAAACAGTGTCCTTCTCTGCAGAACTTCCCATTCCAAACAAAATCCACCAAAACCATCCCTGGCCATGCTGTCCAGGCTTGGGAGAAGCTGTGGAAGCCCAGGGCGGGTTTCCTTCCATGTAGGGAGGGATTTGCTCTGCAGCTGCTCGAAGGCTTGGAAGCCCTTGGTGTTTGCTGCCTGTTGTGCCTTATCTCCTCGATTTGCTGTAGGCCACCCTGGGGAAGCGGATTCCTCCCGGGTCAATTGCTTTTATCACAAAAACAAATGTTTTCTATCATCCCTTTCATCCCGGGATGAAAGTGCAGCAAGGAATCACATGCCTCCTTGCGCTGCCTTGGTGGGCCCTGCTGCCGGCTGCTCCTCTCCCCCCACAGAAATGTGGAAGGAGGGAAGGCAAACAGGAGCCTGGAGTGATTCCTGCCTTTGCCTAAAAAAATAACCCCACAGGATGCACACAGCTCTGCCCCATGGTTCCTGTCCCAAAAGCATCATGGCCAGTGCTAACACCAAACTGGTTTCTTCCTGAGCCAGGCACTGGCTGGGGGCCCGTGTGACCCCCTCCACTCATGAAGGGGACACTGAGGGAGGCAGGAGGGCTCTTTGAGGAGGCCAAAGCTCAGAGCCTGTGCAGCCAAACACAACAGGGGCTGGAGGGGGATACAATTGCTGCCTATAAATAGCACTGGGAAGCAAACATCAGGGAGGCAAAAAAGCTATTCAAGCTAAAGGACAATGTTGGCACTAAAGCAAATAGATATAATTAGCCATTAAAAAAATGAAGGCTAAAGATTAGGGAACATATCTAATATCAGAAAAGTGAGAGCTGGGAAGGCTTTCCAGAGGGAAGGGCAGAGGAGACCTTGACCAGTGTTTAAAGCAGGCTGTGGCTATTTTTTAAAAGCCATTAAGTTATGAGCTGTCAAACCCAGCCTGCTGTGATTGCTGATGAGCTTTTTTTTCCGTATAAAGGGAAAATTTGGCCTTTTTGTGACATCAGGAATGGTAGAGGGGCCTCTACCCTCAGGAAGCTGCCCTGATCACCATTCTGCTTCCTCCTTCCTTGGTCAGAAAGATCAATCCCAGCCCCTCCGTGCCTTCTCTGCCCCTCACAATCCAGTAAAGTCCTACAGCCCTTCTCCAAACTTGCCTGGAGAGATGCTTTAACCTCTGAAAGCTCCACAGCAGTGCTGGAGGCGCAAGTGCTGGCCCTGTGCCACCATAGGCTTGCCCCAGTTTGGGGACGTGGGGCTGGGGAGGGTTTTTCTCACCACAGGACAGCTCCTGCCAGCCTGTCCTGCAGTGGCCAGCAAAGGGCTGCCATGGCTGTTGAGGCAGGTGGATGCAGGCACTGGTGCCCGTGGGACACCTGCCTTGTGTCCACACCGGCCTTCCATGCTGGCCCCAGTGCCACAAGTCCTGTCCCTGCACTGTTTCCCTGGAAAAACCCAGACTGAACACCCCCAGGGTGCCTTCACGGGAACTCCAACAGCCCTGGCCATTGTGGCAGTACCATAGTTTGGATGGTCGGGCTTGCCCTGTGCTGCCCCAGCAGAAACACCAGGAAGACTCAGCTCACCTGTGACAAGACTGAGGACCTGTTACCTGAGTCAGCCACTGCCAGCTGCTGCCATGTCTCTCCTTTACTTTGCAACCAGGGGAACTGCAGGAGTCATTTTCCCTTGAAGCCCTCACAGGAAGTCAGGTGCCTTTTCTAGAATACACATTTTAGCCAAGAAGCCATTATTGGCTGAGTGTCTGTACGGGTACGGTAGTGACAGAGATGGTTCCTCCTCGTTTGCTATTTCCAGCGGATGAAGTCACCGGGCTGCAGCGCCTGAGCTCCCTGGAGGCTGAGTCAGTGCCCACCCTGCCGAGGCTCCGCAGCAGCGCCCCATGGCCGCTGCCTCAGGGCCGAGGGCTTCAGGCATTGAAGCAAAATGGTGCCCGGCCACTGGCCCCACACGGCTTCAGTGGGTCCCACGGCCTCAGCTCTCCCGCCACTGCCACCACCAGCTTGCCTTTCCAGAGGAAATGTCCCTTCTGGGCCACGGCTCTGGCCCCTTCCACACAGCCCCAGCACGGGCTGGTTAAATCCCCCACAAGGCTGTAATAACAAACACGCGTCCCAAAGAAAGAGAGGAAGTGAGACCTCCCTGGCCGTGTCGCCGGGCTGAAACCCAGCCGGGTCAGCACTGCCGCCTCTTCCTGCGCCATCTGAGGGCGTTCGATTGACTCCTCCAAAGCAAACGGAGGGAAACTTGGGGGGTGTTTTGGCAAATGCCCTCCTCTTGCTTATAAAAGATGTTTCCTGTGCCAGCTTTCCAACATCCTATTCCTTCCAAATGTTGCTGGCGATTAGAGGCAGGGGCATCCCCAGAAGTATTTGATACTGAAGAACCCTTTATCGCCTCCCTCCACCTGCAGAGTGGCCATGGCCAATAGCCCCTGGGACTCACAGCCTGTGCTGGGCTCAACTCTGTCCTGAAAGGGGCTGGAGGGAAAAGCAGGATTTTCTTGAAGACCCTCAAACACAGTTTGACTTCTCACAGTTCACGGCCCCACATGAAATAGGAACCACCATGAAGAACCAAGTGATGCTGAAGCAGAGCAACTGGTAGTCTGAACTCCTGGGCTGAGCCATTCAAACCAGCAGGGAGCAGGCAAAATTAAACTGAACAATAATATTTTTGGCTTTTTCTCTTGGTAAATATGGTAACAGAATTGCAGCTACTTGGCTTGGAAAACTGTTCAATCTGTGCTGTTTCTCACACAGACAATACTTTGCTTCTTGACGGGCCAGGCTGATTTCATGCCAGAAAAAGCAGAGGTGAAGAGCTGAGTCCCCCGTGAGCCCCTCTTTGTGTATGGAAACAATCGGCCCCAGCTGCCAGCCCCACCACACACCACTGCCTTCTCAAGGGTGCTTGGCTCTCTGCTATGGTGCCAGATCTCAGGAAACAATGAATTCACTGGTCACCCAGTGCTTTTCAGCAGAACAGCTCAGGTATGGAGCAGTGCAAAGTATCAGAGGGCTGGTGTTATTCTAGTCAAGGCCAGACAAAAGCTTCTTCAGCCCCTGGTTAAAATTCTACTTTTTCTCTCTAAGCACATTTACTGGAAAAATGTCAAAGAATGTAAAAATGTGCTTACAAACAGCACAGTGGTTCCCAGGAGTGAGTTCCTGTAGTAAGTAAGGCTGCACAATTCTTGCAGATCCCTCTGGCCATAGCAGGAGCTGGCTGGGTATTCCCTTAACACACCATTTTTGCTGGAGAACCAAGTGATGAAAGGGAAAAAAAGGGTTTCAGTACAGCCACTTTCCTCCTCTTTCTGGCTCAGGTAGCAATTTATCATGAAAGGGCCAGAGCCGGAGAAACAAGAGGTTCCAATAAGACAGAAGAAACTCAGCTTTAGGAAAGTACCATGAAATCCCCCGTTCCAGTAATCAAACATGTTATTTCAAACTTAGACGTTTGCAAAACAAACTCCCCCTATTATTCTTTCAAATTAGTTTGAACTTCCTATAATATAACAAAGATGTAATCATATCCGCAGAGATCCCAGAATTCCTTATGAGCATCTTAAAAAGCAGGAATGAATCATTTCCTTGTACAACAATCAACTTTGCAATGCTGTGATCTTGAAAATAACAGCTGAACAGTCAAAGTCAAGCACTCAAAAGAAAATAAAAGCATTTAATGCAAAATATTTCCCAAGTTTTTACAGAAATGTCCTATAAATGGAGTATTTTCTTAATTAAACCACCAATACAAATGTATTGTTCCAAAGGGGATTACAAAACTTTCTCCTCAGCCACACAGGAGGTAGGGAGGGCATTTCTCTTATCTGAAAACACCTAAGATCAACTAAAAGGTGATATTCAGGATCTAACCTGCTACGTCTAAGTGATGATAACATACAGAGTCTTTGGGATTAAAACTTCACAGGCTGATATATCTTTACCCCATAAGGCCTTTATTAAGATTCCTAATAATTTGTGGGTATGTAATGGAAATATCTGAGATGCCTGTCAGCTACATTATGTGGTTTTTCCTAATGATGGGAAACCTGACATCAGAGCAGACTATGAGGTGTATTACCTTGCAAGAACCAGGCTTCAGGGATGGGTGTTAAAAAAAGCTAACTAAAGAGTTGTTTCTCTTCCAGCTGTTACTCAAGGCTGTAGTTTCTGGCACCTGAGGGCAGGTATGAATGGTGCATCCTGGCACCTCTGGCTGTCCAGTGGCTCAGGGAAGGGCAGCCACTGGGAGGAGTAAGTTGTACAGCTGCCCCAGGCTCCCCATGTAGATTTGCAGCTTCCCAGGCTGCTGGAGGCTTTAACAGGTAAAGAGAGGGCTTGTTTGGAGTGAGGGAGGCCCTTCAGATGACAGCAGTCAGTCCAGACAAAATTGGTCCTTGTTGAGAACCAGCAGGAGGCAGCTGGAAGGTAAGGGCAGAACGGGCTGGAGCCCCTCCACAGAGCTCTCCAGCAGCACAGGAGCTCCCCAGCACATTAATTCATTCCCTTGCTTAGCACACTTGGCTGGTCTGGGAACGATTACCTGTAAAAGGAGCTCTTTCACCACTGTAGCTGTTCACTGCAGTAGTGCCCTCCAAGGCTGGGCTCTGCCTGGTCTGCTGCCAGTCATGCAGAGAAAGACTCTAGCTGATCCCCGGGGAGCTGGCCTGCCTGCTCTCTGCTTTGCAAAACAACAACAAAACGGCCTTCGAGGAAGATGCAGAGGGGGAATGTGCTCTCTAGAAAACAAAGCCACATTAACCAGCCTCAACAAAGCAGCAGTTTTCTCTGCCAGTGGAAAGGCAGGCTGGTGCCTTCCCTCCCCAGGACAGACTGTCTTTTAGGCTCTCTGGGGCCACGTGGGAGGCTCCTGTTTGCGCTGTGCTGCCCCAGTGCTGGGCTCCCCATGCTGCTACCAGGAGCTGAAGTCCCCGAAGCCTGTGCTCTTCTTCTCTTTCTTCACAGCTGTGCTGGTTGAGGGCCCGTCATCCTCCGCACTGCGCTTCCTGCAGCCAGAATGAAAACAACTCTCAGGGAGTCTTTACTGCCAGTGGGACTAGGGCAGCTTGGATGCCTGTTCTGCCTCCCAGAAGCAGCTGTACTGGAGCCAGCCTGTCCCTCGTCAACTAGATAAGAGTACAAGCTCCATGCCAGCATGGGGACTGCAGGGGCTGGGCACACCCCAAAAGAGGGAGCATGAGTCCATGGGGATGGTTTGGATCAAGCTTTGGACACTCCCAGGAATGTGTTCAAAGCACAGAAAGTTCTCCAGGCCAGAGCTGAAGATTTAACAGCTGTACCTTTTTAGCATGGTCAGGAAAACATGAGCCACGAGTCTTCCCCACACCTTCTCACCTGCACTTGCGGCAGCAAAAGGATTTATGGGGAATTAGGTATAAAGCAGCTGGGAGTGCTCTTTCGATCCTTCCTGCTCCTTGAGCCCAGCCTGTTGCAGTTGCTGCTGCTATTATCAGCCTCTCTTGAGCAGAGCTTGCAAGCCCAGGGAACACTGTGCCACCAGCTCATGTGCTGTGGTTTTATTGTCAGATATCAGTAGCTGATAGGGAGAACACAGAACCCTAAATCTGCCAGAGCAGACTGTAATGACTGAAAATCCTTTCTATGCTGTCTGGTCTTTTCCACAGAGCCACAACTGATGGATTTCCTCTGTAAATAAGAGTGCAGCGTGTAGGCAGTTTTATGCTGGACATAGTATTTTAAAGAATACACAACATTCTGCAACTGAAAAATTCTACTGACACACTTAACTGACCTACCTGAGCTAAGAGATTTCTGTTCTCACAGTTATGCAAATACCTGTAAGTCACAGAGGCACACACAAGCTGATTAAATGGCTGCCCAGATCTGTGTATGCATAAATACAGACCTTTATGTAGCAGACAGACAACAGCATTTTTGCAAACGCTTTTAGAGAAGTCTGCTAAAAATCAAGTGGAAGACATTTTCCAAAACACATGCTAAGCTGCTGCTCAGCCAGGATTCTGTGCTGTCCTGAGGGAAGAAAGCAGGGCTGCCAATCCTGACAGGGTACAAAGGGTGTCTGGGAGAGGGTGCTTTAGGATAAGCCTGTCCAACCAGCTAGGTACCCTGGAGCTACCCAGCTGCCCTGTGCTCCCACAGCAAACCTGGGAACTGCTCCCCTTTCCAGCCATTTCAGCTGTGCTGGTACAGTACTGTTTGTGTGGCTGAACAGGGAACCAAAGCAGCAAACTGACGGCGCCCTGGGGAACCTACTTTGTTTGGGGCAGAAGTTGCTAAAAGAGCAACATCTGTGGGACTATAGCCTTCAGAAATAGCTGCAGAAAAGGAACAGGATAAAAGATGGTGTAGGAAGTGACACAGTACAGTTCCTCAAAGAATTCTGAGTTCTGGAAATGTATCTACAGTTCTGAAGTCAGCAAACACTTTTAAAGACCAATTTGGTCATGTTCAAGGGCAAAAAGAGAAGCTCAGTTAATGTGTGAACTTGAAAAACAACAGAAGTGAACTCTTGACTGTTCTGACTGCATGAGGGTGTCTTTGCTAGCACAAACCAAACATCTGAGCAATGGCACTGGACAGGGCCAGCATCCAGCAGAAAAGGCACCTAAAATATTCAACAAAAATCAGAAGGACAGGGAACTCACGCTGCAGCCATGTTGATGTATTTTCCAATCCCCTGCCGGTAAGCTTTAGGAGTCTGAACCTCTTTCTTTGGGGGGACCACTTCAGCCTTTATTTTGGCTGCTTCTTCTTCCTGCTGGAACTTCTCTCTTTCAGCAGCAACCTGTGGGAAGCAAAGGGTGCAATCTGTTGCAAGAGATAGTGCAGAATAAGGAGAAAATGTCTACAATTCTTTGAAGCTTTAAAGCACTCTAAACCAGCAATCAGCACCACTGAGATTACAGGGCAGGCTTTAGGAGACAGCCCTCAAGGGCCACTACAAACAGGCTTTCTGTAGCCATTATAGCAAGTCTCCTTCTCACCTGCAGCTACCCACAGCTACTGGGGGCATTTAAAAGGAAACCATCAGAAGCCTGATGGACTGGGAGCTGTGCCAGACTCAGTTAAAAGAGTAACTCTCCACTGAGTGACCGGGATCCTGGCAAAGAGACAAAGTTGAATGGCAGCTGCTTAATCTTAGCTGGCAACCAGATGGGCCAGGGGGCTGCCCAAGTGCAAAGAAAAGGCATTAAGTTGCAAAGCCCTCCCTAGAAAAACTTTGGCCTTTCAACAAAAACCCTCAACCAACCAAGCAACCTCACCTGTGCATCTGCTTCTTCATAGGGATCAACGAAAACAGTTGTTGTCTCAATTCTTATTTCCTCCTGGAAGCAGAAGAGAAGAACAGTAATTCCATGTGCTGATTAAGTTGTGCCATCTCCCTCTATTTTGGCTTCCAGAAGTGTCAGCAGACTGACCAGCACTGCCATGTGAGGCCACTGGCCCCAGTGCTTCACACATACCTTGGGACGGTCTGTTTTTGGGTCACTTTCCACATTCTCCATAGCAGTTAGAGTTTCAAAACCACCGACCACCCTAAAAGAGGAAGGACATGTTATCCAGCTGTCACAACATATTCAAAATATTCCTACATCCTTACCTTTAATATATCTCATTTATGCCCATTACTCTAGCAGATTTTTTAATCATCATGTTTGCGGAGAGGGGAATCAGCAACTATGCTTGAAAGACCTAAGATTATATCATTCAGTGTGGAAGATAAGAATTTTTTTCCTCAAATGTGGGATTTGAATTTAAAATTAAACAGAAGCTGGAAAAGTCCAACACTCTGAGGCAAAGCAAAGCCCAAAACCTGGAAGTCACACAAACCAGCCAGACGAAGAACAAGTCTTGTCCTCTTTGTTTTCAAGTGGTATATGAGACTTAAGAGTGCTACCAGGAAGAGAACGGTGACTACAGCAGGACAGGAGAGCAGTGACAGAGATGTCTGCACTAACACACCAACACTGAAAGCACATGATTCCTCCAGAACTTCATGACTGTGAGCTCATGAGGGCTCTGGGAAGGCAGCAGAGCATCAAGTCACAGCCACAGGGTAGGGACAGGACACTTCTCAAAGCAGTTTTCATCTAGGAGGGCCTTGGATCCCTGGCTTGTCACTTTTTGAGGCAACACCTTCAAACACTTTCCTGAAAATGTTTAAGGCTGAAGGCTTTCTGGACTGTTGCATGTTTATTTTTCAAAAAAAAAGTGTGGAACAGTGGGAAAGTTCTAGAAAAGCATATTTAGAAAGGATAAATGGGGAAACCCAGATAATTATAATCCTGTCATCCTGTCATTTATCCCAGCAAAATAATGGAATAGCTGAGACAGGACATGATTAAGAAAGAAAGGAAATAAGTAACAGCAATCAACAAGGTTTTGTGGAAAACGGTCTGTCAGGCAACCTTCTATCTTTGAGACAAAAGATGTGGTTAACAGGGATAACAGTGTCTATGGAACAGACTTCTGGAGGGCGGCTGATATTTTGATGGAGGAACCAGAATGATACAAAGTGAATACAGTACACATTAAATAAAAAAATTGGCTGACAGGTGTCAAAATCTAATTTTAACCAGGAACCACTGAGTCAGTATGTTTTCAGAGAGGTCCTGCTGGGATCAGCTCTTGGTCCGGGGGTATTTAACACTTTTATCCATCTCATCATCCACAATTAAATTTGAAAACAGCTATTCTTAGAAGAGCAGTAAATAAAGAGGAAGACAGGCTGTTGATGCTGAGTGATCCAGATCCATTAGCAAACCAGGCTGGAGCTGGACAACATCTGTTTTAGTAGAGCCAAGCCACATGGCCAGGAACCAAACACTCAGCCCATATTAACAGCTGTGTGACAAGGAGAGTAATTCTCAAAAACACTGCTACAGGAGCCTGAGGAGTTTGGCGCCAGGAGATCAGCAGCAGGGACAGGAATTGGCCACGGAGGAGTCCAGGGCTGCCCATGGGACAGGGCAAACCAAGAGCCAGCAGTCCTCCAGCTTCCACAGCGGGTAACTGTTTTGAAGCCTGATTGTTACTGGGACTGCAGCACCAGCAGGGGTAGGCTGGCAAGGGATGGGCAGATGAAATGGGGGAAAATCAAATGAAATGAAGCTGGTGGGGAAAAAGGATACCAAACTGGTGGAATACGTGGAGCATTGTATCACCCAACTATGCTTTCATAGCAAAGAAATAAGCAATGCCTTGACCAAAACACACGATATTCACAGTCACCTTTATACACTCTACCACTGTATTTCCCTCTCTAAAGCATCTGTCTGGTCCCAGCATGGCAGACTCTGCCTGGCCAGCACCAGGAGAGGCTTCTGGCTCTCACCTGCCATGGTCTCAGCAGCTCCAAAGGAGAAATACACTTCCTACAGCACCCCTCAGTGCCCTGTGTGCCACCCCGTGGGCTGGGACAGGCTGGAACCACAACCAAAAGGACAGACCCGACCACAGAGAGTGAACTGAGACAGAGAGGGTGTTCTCACACCTGCCTCAGCACAGCTGTGCTTGCCCATATTTCAGTGCTGCTCCAAAATTGATTCCCCAAGGGCGTGCTGATATTCTGCAATCAGGCTGCGACTTTTAGGTGCAATTAAAACCCATGGATGCAGGCTAGAACAGCCTCCGTCATTTGTGACTAGAGGGAGCAGACTGGGGGAGGCCGCACAGGGCTTGAAGACCCTGTATGAACTTTGGAAAGTTCATAACAAAAACTCAATTTTAAAATCTCTCTCCAAGTCAATATCAGATTCACTTATAATATTGGTGATTAACACCCAGCCCAAGATACATTCACTGTATTTTAACTGCCCCAAAGGAAACTTCTGATTTAATATCGGAGGATTTTCTAGCCAACAGCTCACTCATTATCTGCTTGTATGTTTTCATTTAATTAGGTTTCTGATAATTTGAAATGGCCAGATCAGCTGTGCACTGGCAATTTCAGTTGAGTAATCCCTTAGCCTGTAGCTAGACCTCCCACAATATTAGCCCTAATGCATTTTACTGATGCTACCAGATCTTCAGTTGCTCTGCTAATTAAACTTTATTGGTAATATTTTGCCACTTGTACATTTTGAAAGGCTGTGATAGACATGGCATTCGCAGGTCATCACTAAATGACCTAAATAGTCTATTTTGACATGATTGTAAAGGTCTAAGGGGGAAGAAGAAAAAGTTGTTATGCCTGCAGAGCATGTCATTCTCTTTTCTTCTTCACTTCTGATCTCTCAAATAGAAAATAGCTTCCTTTTCTCTCCCTTGCATTCTCCAGCATTTTGCACAGAGTCTCTGTGTTCTACACTGTCAGCACAGTCAGCTCTCAATATATGTTTTGGTCTTTATAAAGATAAAAAATAAAACTAACTTGATAAAAAATAAAAACTAACTTGAATACAAACCACCAGCCCAGAGGAGAGAGCCTTGACCAGAGAGACAGGAAAAAATCTATGAAGCACTTTTTTTCAGGGAGCCCTTGGGAGCTTGGTCAGAGTCAGGCTCAGCTGAGGTTGGTATCTCACCACTAAAAATTAACACCCGAAAAGGACGAGATCTGATTGCAAACAACACCCATCCAGTAAAAACCCAATTGCAGCTAACCTGGCAGTCAGAGTTGAATGCAAAAGAAATTGGATATTCCAAACTATAAAGGCTTTTGCAAGCTTTACTCTAATCTAAGACAAGGTACACACAGGCCCTTGAAACTTTACGCGTTGTTATTGTCAAATCTCATGATGTTACATTGCAGCACTTAAATCGGTTTGATGAGATATAATGTGTCAAAGCACATGCACTGGCACTCCTCACAGCAACTGCTGCTCACTGAATGACGAAACCAACACACCAGAGAAGTTTTTGGGATACTTTGCATGCCCAGCAACACGTATTTTGGGCCAAGAAAAAAGCCCATACAAATTATATGTAGAAAAGACCATCAGATCAGTACATAAGAGCATAAAAAATCCTCTGAAGAGTGAGCCACTAGTCAATATTATTCCGATTTCCAGTAAAAGAAAATGCAGATTCTAGAAATTCAGACTCACATCCCTTTATACTCTTTACACGTGCTAAATGTGTGACACAGGGACAGTTCACACTGTGTTGTCTGGTCCTGTGCAATGTCACAAGTTGGGAGCCAGAAGGGAAGGGAGGGGAAGGGAGAAGGGAGGGCATAAGCACATAAGCAAGTTTAACCTTTTCCACTGCTTCTGGCTCTATTCCTCTTATAAGGTGTCATACATGCTTTGTCCTAAACTGACTGAGGTTTAAAAAGGTGTTCAGATGACACCCTACAGTGTGAAAAGGGTGACACTTTCACCATTCGCATCAGAACCACCAGTGAAACAGAGTTTGCTGTGTGCTTCCAGTAGATGTTGAACAGCGAAATGATGATCTCAACTATATATTTAGCTCAGCAACCCTGAGACAGCTTGTATTTTTAGAGGAGCTTGATAAATGTTGCATTACATTTAAGCATGAACGACAAGGCAAGTACATTTAGGGTTTGTTTTTTTTCCTGTCAGCATAAGAATGAAAACAAAAATGTGCCCTTATTCATGCAATTCTAATTTATTGAAAGCTGGCTAAATTAGCACTGGAAATCTTTGCATTTCCCATTTAGATGTGTTATTAAAATCTTACCTCCTGTTAAGGCTCCTTTATGTAAACTAGTAACCTTGCCTTAAAACCATTGCCAATGCTTTTGCATGATGCAGAAGTGAAGTATCTGGAGCAGGTTCTATCCATTTACATTACGCCAGTGAAGGTCTCCTTGTACATTAGTTAGTAATGCCCCAAAGAGAACTGCATCTCCCCTGCAGGCCCAGAGACATTCAGGAACCTATTTCTCAGACTTTTGTAGGGAAGAGTTATAGGAATTAAGTCTTCTGCAATGCTGGGGATGGCAGTGGGCCAACATGATAGAGTTTCCTGGTCAGAAGACGATACAAGAACAATGTCTGGACTTTTTATTTAGAAAAAAAAAAAAAAAAAAAAAAAAAAAAGTTTAAACAAAAAAAAAAAAAAAAA
>VWZN01014450.1:270158-362377 GCA_013396955.1 Regulus satrapa | reverse complement strand
CTTTAACTACAAACAGAAAACAGAAAGAAAAATTGCTTTTCTGTAAACACATTCTGCCCCGAAGGTTATTTTTATAAAAAGGAGAACATATACTTATATACACACACAGAGGGAACAACACATATGTGCACAAACACGTACACTCAGGACAAAATGTTTTCTATGCATACACCCAATCTGCAACAGAGTGAGCAATTCAAATGTGCAACAAGGATGCAGCCAAAACATCTCCATCTCTCTGCTAGATAAGGGCTAGCAGGCAAGACACGGTAATAAAGGGTGCTGAAAAAAATAAAACAACTTGGAAAAGAGCTTATTGAAACTAGACTCAACAGATTAACCTGGCACGAAAGGACTTCCCTGCCTTGGCACAGGTCCCTCTTCAGAGATCATACAACTGTTTTGGAAATGACAGCAGCCCTCAGTGCCCGTGTGCTGCAGGACACCACAGCCATGGCTTCCACAGGGAGGCCTGGCTCGTTTCCCCACCTTGTCCTTTGCTCCTACCCGGTGTCTGGGGAGCAGACTCTGCAGTGCAGAATTAGGTCAGTCTCCCTACACACTGTCCCTTCTGCTGTCACACAATTTCTCTGAACTTCAAGTGTACTTAAGCAAAAGAGCCACAAGGACATGAGTTTTCCCGCATAGAAAAAACTGGGATTCACTGACTCCAATCATTGAGGGAATGCTGCAAGTGGAAACAGACACTGTGTTATATAACAGTACCTGGGTAACTGAATAATGCCTCGTAGCTGCTTTATGTACCTAATTACTTTAGAGGACAAGAGTTACTTTGCTTGGCCCAGTCTAGAGACCTGCAGTAGAAAGCATTAAGCAAGTTAAGGAATACTTGGTACAGAGTGATACTGATCCAAGGGAAGAACTCTCTTCCCCAAAAGCATCTGGCAAGCGGAGAAGGGAAGAGAATAAGCTGAGTGCACATCAGCTGCTGACTGATGCCTCCAGTCTGACCAAGCCTGAGGTTTCCCAAATCACCTTGTTCATTATTTCTGGGAATAAGAGAATTGAAGAATGAGCAGCAGAAACCTCGAGAGACAGTAAAAGTTATATGCACATAAGCAGATATGTACAGCCTCATACAAAAGAGAAAACTGTCCTTGACATACTCATCTTCTGTCTCAGTTGCCACTTTCTTTTCTCAGCTCTTGACAAACACGAGTGATGCTCTAATAAACACACAGAACTGTACAGATAATTTCCAGCTTTGCCACTCTGACCTCAACACCTTTGTCTACTCCCTTTATTGCCTTCTGTTTTATCACTTCACATATCTGCAACCTCAAAAAGTCCTAATTTTTAAGGCCACCATGCTCTGCTTGTCCTAAATCTCACCCAAAATTCTGAAAGCATTTTTCTCCTTCTGTTGATCACTTTCCAATACGATTTTAAACATGCACTTTTTAATGTGTGCCTCTAGCTTTGGAACAGGCTCCAAATAAACACTGATGAAGCAATTTGATTTTTTCCTGAGGCTTTCTTTTTCCAAAGGTGGCGGAAGGTAGGTTGTGTCACTGTCACAACTTCCCTGTATCTACATGCAATCTCTTTTCTACTTACACAGCTCTCAGGGACAGAGATAATATTTCTATTTCTGCTTATGAAGGGCAAATGATCCACAGGAGCTGTGAACCACTGCAACAGGAAACATAACAACAATATGGATGGGATATGCTTGCATCTAAATTTCATAGAGAGCACCAAACAGGAGCCTGAGCCTATCTGCTGTTTTGGCTGCGGTTTTCCTGCGGGTCACAGCACAGCCGAGGCCCTGCCTGGAGCAGGGGTAGGAGGGAGACCTCAGGCACAGAGCCCAGGGCGGCAGCAGGCAGGACCCTCCCCAGGCAGCAGCCCCCTGCAAATGCTTCTTATCCCCTCTGTGCAGAGCAAAGGCATGGCAGTTGGTTTATATTATCTCACTTTCTAAATTAAACCTCTTACCAGCAAGCTAAAAGCCCACAAAAGCCACCAGTTGGTTTTCATGTTAATTACATCATTCTCTAAGTCAGAAGAAATAGTAATTACTAGAAATGGTAATTACTAATTTAATCTAGGCAGCTCTGTTGGAGCAGGAAATCCATGCAGCCTGTAACACACCTCCAAGGGAAGGCATTCTTCTCTCACTCTCTGTTTTTGCTCCCCAGCCATGCCAGATTATCTCCTTTTGTTTCAGTACCTGCATCCTCATCACTGCCACGGTGGGCAGCACAATCACAATGAGCCCTTCCCTGTCTTCCAGCCACACCTTTCTCCTGAGACACGAAAATTCCAGTGCACCAAGGCACACACACGTCACCTCTTTGCTGTCCCACTGCCCAGGTGTGAGCATTAATAGGTTCTCCTACATAAAAAGTTGTGTTTCAGACCAGTGGGGATATGAATAAGATGCATTTCCAGAAAAGGAACTTTTTAATACTGCATCCCACACAGAAGCAAAGAAACAAAGAAAGGAGTATGGAATGGTTGTCCTTTCACTCTTTTTTGTTCTCCTAACTACGGAAAGCCTGCTGAAAAGTTCCATTCAAATTACAAACGGGTCAAATTGTGCTCTCCAAGATATCTGTGTGACACTAACAGGAACCAGAGCCACACAGGAGTAACTGAGAGAACAGTTCAGATCAGAGTATTTAGGTTTTTGTATTAACTAAAATAAGTAATCATCAAATCTATATGAAAGTCACAACAGGCCAGTAAGCATCCAGTTAACAATACAATTAAATACTGATGGAAACAAAGAATCCTGATATCAGGGGTTCATTCTGCTCTTAAACCTAGATATTATCCCTAGATATACTTCACAGATTTTATTGTGCTATAATCAGCTCAGATATAGTCACCAAATCCTGGAATCACCCAGAATGTGAAATAGCAAACTGAAATTGGAGTTTACTAAAGGTACAATCTCTGGCATCTTCTGGCTTTTATGACTTTTAGAAACATAGCAGATAAAAACAGCTGATGGATTTTGATGACAAAATATAGATCTTAAGAACTATACACATCAACCTTTTATTATTAAATTTGTAGGTAAATTCAATTATTTAGTAATTCAACTTGTAGATTAATACAGACTGACTGGGATACATATATCCCAGCATCTTAATTTTTACCTTCTTTGAATTGATCTTCATTTACATGCAAGGACAGATCAGAGTAAAATTTCCCTGCCCTCATATGAAGATGTCACTCCATTTTCATCCAGAAAGCCAAATATGATTCTTAACCAACACTTTTTATAAACTTTTTCCATTGTATTTCAGCTAAAAAATATAAGCAGCACCACTTCTTCACTTTGGCATTTAAGCCCAGATTTCTGTTACAGCAAAGACAATTCACAAATGAAGACAGTTTTTGCTAAAACTGCAAAAATCTCTGCTATATATGCTCATCCAGATTTACCTGGACTAAGTGATTCCTCTCCAAAGAGCACCATACAGAGTGAAACACCATCTGAGCTATTTTGCTCACAAGGTACTTGAGACATTCAGCACAGTGAAGTCTTTGGGGAGCACACTCCCTGAACCACAGAGAGCTCAGCTTCTCTCCAAATTCCTTCCTGTTAACTCTGGCAAAAGTGGAGCACACTGGGGAAACACAGCAAAGACACTGGAGCACTACACAGGCTGCTCCCAAAACTGAAGACCAGGCACATTTTCAGCTGAGCTGTCCTAACACAGACATTATTTGATGAGGTGGCCAGCTCAGGTTAACAGCATTACTGTAGGGGATTTGAAGGGGTTTTTGCAAGGTGGACTCAAATTGAAGCTTAAGTGAAATAGTGCTAAGATCTGGATAAGGTAACTCCTCCAAGAATTACTGACTCTCAGCTTTGAGTATTAGAATTTGCTTCATTTATCTGCTTTCACAGAAGGACAAGGGAACTTTGAATTTTTCTAGGACAAACCTGAAAAAGAAAAAAGAAAAACGTTTTCAAGAGTGCAATTACGGAAGAATCAGTATTGGAACTAACAGCACTAAAATTAAGTGCCATCAAAATGAAGCATTTTCTGCCTCAAAAACTTGCAGGCAGGGAAGATGAATTAAATATATCACTTTCACTGTACAGCACAATTGCATGACATTCAATCAAAGTAAACAGCACATGGTTCTATTTTCCACTGCCGACTTCCAAATGAATAAAACCATGAAAAGAATAAAACCCCAAAATCTACAAGTAAAAAAGTTTGTAAGATTCTCAGGAACTCCCAATGCAGGAGGCCAGCAACATTCCCACTCCTGCCATTCATGAGGGATGTGTGAAAACAGCTCTGCTTGACTGGATAAATAACCAAGTAGCTGCAGCAGAGGAAGCAAAGTGCAAACTGTAACAAAGACTTTGTATCTTCTTCTTCAATAAATACCTTAATCTTTATCCCGTGAAGACTACACTGGAAAAGACTTTCAGAAGAGACTTCTTTATAAGGAATGAAGTTCTCTCACTGTCTGGGCATTGATAATATCTTTATATATGTGTGTATAAATATACAGATTTTATACCAGTGATAATTGTCAGGGATATAAGAAAAGAAGAATAAAGTAAAAAAGAATAAGAAAGACCAAAATCATCTCTACAGAAGCTCTATGCCATGATGAAGAGCAGTCCTGTCATTACTAATTTTTCAGCTGATGGCTCATAAAAGGATGAAAGCAGTATTGAAGAGCTAATCTCTTGTGTCCCAGCAATTAACATGCACAAATATTAACATGGTTCATTACATGACAATGATTACTTTGCTCATGGCTCCTGGAGGGCTACCCACAGAAGGAAAGTGAAGCAACTTACAGTGGTGGAAGGAGGAAAAAAAGGCAGGGTCTGCTGACTGGCACTGGTGCAGTGTTCCCCACCTACTCCCGACCAGGAGAGCTGAACTGTGAGCTGGAATTTTGCTCCAGTTCAATTACAAGAGTCACTAGATTCTTCTCTTTAGGCTTCAGACACACAAGGGACAATGTCTGCTATGCTGCTGCCCAAAATATCCTTCACTTACCTTCCAAAAACTGTGTGCTTCTTGTCCAGATATGCACAAGAGCGGAATGTGATGAAGCTAGAGAGAATAAAGATATAACAGTTACCACATTGTCCCACTGACCCCCAACAACAGCCAGTAATGCTTAAAAACACAAAGTTTCTGCAAAAGCTTTCGGAGAGAAGCCGATTCCCTCTCCCTCTCTGGCTCCTCTCTGGAAGGCCTGTGGACCAAACATCCTTTAACTCCTCAGTTTTGTGGGTTCCATTCTGGATTTCTGGAGTTTTGGCTTCTCACTTTTCATCACAGTAACATTTTTTAACAGTATTCCAAGAGTGGGGCTGTGCAGCATTTCCCAGATAAATTTGAGCATCTGCCTCCTTGGCCACACAGGGAGCTCATGCAGGACAGGCAGATGTGTGTCCTGCTTGGGAAGAACATTACATGATGGGCAGCTTCTATCCAGCAAATAAAGCCTCAGCAAGTGTAAACTTCTATTTTCTGGATATTTACTTTTTGCATTTCTCTTCCCTTAAACTGGCCTGTCAGTGATACATTTTTGCTCTGGACAGAGCACACTTGTGCCCCAGATACAAACATCCCAGAGGAGTATTTTGAAGTGTTAAAAGTAATTAATTTGACTTTCAATTTTGGGAGCTGTACTTTTAAACTTAAACATGGGAACTAAAACACTAATCCAAAGCAACCTTTACTACTAAAGCTTTTCATTAAAACTTGATGCTTCTTTGGAAGCCTTGGACTACAAATGTATGAGACAAAAGTTTCCACACTGAGGTCTGCAGACCACGATGGCCTGTTTTGGCTGGACATGCAGTGCTGGCTCTCCTCCCTGTCTCCATCTGTTACACTACATAGAAAACAGCTAAAAATATATAAGCATTCCAAAAGCACTTTTCCATATAAGCAACTGCCTGAGGAAGTTATATGGTTGGAAATGGGAGCAGCTGTAATGTGCCAGACAGTCTATTAAGATGTAGCTTGCCCTAGGAAAGCACTGGGATGCTGTGCAGAAAGCAAACTCCTACATGGGATACAACTTTATTCCTGGATATCCAATACTTGAAATCATCACATGGTCAGTTATGTAGCATTGTGATTAAAAAAAAACCCTGAGAAGAAGCAAAGGTACAGGGAAAGCTGTTCATCTGTCACTGCAGCCAAAATAAAATTAAAGACAACAGAATTAACATAACTCAGGATGGTCCCAGAGAAGTCCTGACCATTATTCAAGCAGCACCTTGCAGAGGGGACCCAGCTCCCTCTGCCCTGTCACCCTCTGTCACCTATGGGGAGAGCTATTCCCAGAGTTCTCAAGGCTAGAGGAGATGTATCTAAGTGCTGCTTAGGAAACTTTATAAATATGGGCAGCTGAACTCTCTTAAGGATTTACATATAAAGGAATTCTGTATTTCATTTGCAAATTTTAGGAGAACAAACAATCACATTTACAGCAGCAGACGATGTGACTCACAATGAATGGCACTGCTGCAACTCACAATGAATGGCACATCACTTATGGTCTCTGTAACTTCTGTTATTAGAATCCTCTTAAAAAAATTAAAAAAGAGGGAAGAAGCTTCTACTCTCCCCTAATTTAGCATGTGAGAGCTGGCAGTAACACTCAAATCCTAAATAAGCTGTACAGCAACTCGATCCTGCAAACTGCCCCACACGTGCTTAGGCTTAAGAATGCAAGTAAGCCCAAGAATGTGAGGCCCTGAGACAAGCCCTTGTGTTTAATTAAAGCCAACCCACTGCTGCAGAGCTTACAAGCCACTCAGCATCATGAACACCAAGACCCCCTCCCTCCCTCCCCTCCTCAATGCCAGGGCACAGTACTATACACACACACTCACTCTTTCCTGGGGCTCCCAATAAAAGAACATTTTTATATTGCAGTACTTACAGAGCAACCAATAAAGAGTTGGCTTAAAGTGACACAGAACCTTTTAAAAGGACTGCAAGCAAACACCCATATTAATGTTACACATGAACAAGGACATCACAACTTCAGTATTTTTAAGTTTTCCCTCTTTTTAGTTTTCATTATGCTTTTGTACATTGGAAATCAAGTTATTATCAATCCTACACTGTACACTCTGCCACTCCTGGGTCTACACATTTCAACAGAGCAGAACCGTTCTCACGTACTTAAAATCAGGTGACTAAAAAGAAGTAATATTCCCACAGAGTTTATGTTTCATCTAATTCCTTCACAAAGTTCAATATGGACCGAAATTTAAACCGAGTGAAGTGGTGTGATGAATGATGATAATTATAGGGGAAACAATGGGAAGATACACTGACAAAAACAAAAACTTAAAATTATTACAACAAAAAAAGACAAATTATTGCTGATATAATAAATCTACAGATCTTCTTGCTGTGCTTCACTGCTCTTAGACTGGCTAAGAACAGCTGTAGCCCTGACTGCAATAAGCACCACTCGACAGAATATTTCCCTTGACTGAACTTTAAAGAGTAGCTCATAAAATGTCATTTTTCTTCTTAACAGAGTGAGACACAATGTCCAGAGGGAAACAATAAGCACAAAAAAGCAAACGACTACTTACAACTGTGATTTGTTTGTGTTGGGTCCTGAATTTGCCATACTAAGAACACCACGTCCTGTGTGTGACAAATTGGGCTTGAATTCATCTTTGAATGGTTTTCCCCAGTAAGAGTCTCCTCCTTAAAAAAAAAAAAAAAAAAAAAAAAAAAAGTTTGTTTTCATTAGTTTCCCACTGTGTTTTGCAACAGGCACTGACATTAAATTCAAGGTTTCCAGCACTTGCAGTCACTACGAGTTAATACATTGTTACCTCACCCCTATCACTAGGCCAGTATTTGAGCACAACCTGGAAATCTGGTGTTTGCAACTGGCAACACATTTCTGTGCCCTCACACTATCAGCTGCAACAGACCACACTTTATCAACAGCTTTATGTATCCCGTGCAGAAGAACAGTCGAGGATTTAATTTTTTCCTCCTG
Organism: Regulus satrapa; assembly: GCA_013396955.1. NCBI lineage: Eukaryota > Metazoa > Chordata > Aves > Passeriformes > Regulidae > Regulus > Regulus satrapa. The sequence continues at coordinate 354,379 of VWZN01014450.1, read as the reverse complement.
GTCCACCATAATTTTTCTCTTTTGAGGCATTAAATCTTGAAAATTGGCTCCATGACAAAACACAGAGCAAAGAGTTACCAGTTTAATTGTGCTCTGGATATAGCACTGCTTCTGGAAATAAAATATCAGGGAGATGAAACACATTTCATAGAATGAACTAAGAATAAGAGCTATAAGCTCAAATGTTTAATCTCAGACTAAACAACGAAGAATGATGATACATGGTGCTTCAAATTAAAAGGCAAAAATTAGATATTTGGACTAGATGCCTGGATTATGTGAACATTTAAATGCAGTGAAGGTATAAGAATCATAAAACTGCACAAACCTCAGCCCTAGCCTTTCAAAACTGATTTCTTTTCTATGACTGTGGACAGAGAAAGGGTCTACGAGAGCTCTCCTCCTGGCTGTCATTTTTACATTATTTATGACAGATCTGACATTTTCATTTGCACTTTCCTCCAGGATCATTCTTAATAAGAAAAATGAAGGCTGAGATGAGTCATAGTTTTACAGCCAAATCCATAATCTTGTTTGACAAACCATGAAAAATATTTCACCTTAGGACAGTATTAAAAAAAACCAAAAACAACCAAACAAAACTATCTAAGCAGACAGGAAGACTTGTCCATCTGCAGAACTGGCTCAAGAGCCCTCCGGAGTAAGTGTATCACTGGAGAAGCAGCAGGTCAGGCACACATAGCACAGAAAGCAATCTGATGATATGGCTGCACACAGGAGCAGCAAATAAAACTGAGGAATTAATCAGGCTCTTACTGCAAACCTTAACCAAAAAAATCACAGGAGTGCATTAAAAGAGGAAAGAGTTTCAGGTGATACTGTGAAAACAAAGCATCACATATGGACAGCTGCACGTGGAACTAAGTGAGAAATTCTGGATGAAGCTGACCAACTTAAAAACCCAATTAATCACGTTCAAAAGACCTATTAACAGGGTTGAGTGTTGCCTGCTCCACAGTTTGACAAGAGGTGGTAAAAGGGGATAAACCCTGAAGGGATTTTCTGTATCTGGAGTACAGCAGTGGTTACTTCAGCAATCTCTGGCTATTGAATATTTTAAGATCAGCTAAATTGCATCAGCTTGATCCCGTATGTCAATCTTTTCCAGTAGTGCGTGACAGGGATATATATGGTACCATTGTAGCAGCTCTAGAGGAGTTGGTGCTGTCTGAAGTTTTCAGAGGATATAAAACATGAGCACGGTCTGTTGAGATGGGACACAGCAGCAAGTGGCCAAACCCGTGAGCTTGCTACACCCTTCATGTGCTTCCAGCTGATGCTGGAGTTACAGTCAAGCAGCTGAAAGAGAGTGGAATCAAGCCTGAAGCCTTCACTGGTCAGAAAAATAATTCAAAAGGAAAGAGAAAAATTGTGAATGACAGAGAGACTCTCTCTTTCTGGCACAACAAACAACCAGATGCAAGAGCTTGCAGACAGGAGCAATGAGCCATCATCTTTAGGTTTTGGAATATTTATTTTTGTATGATTTCATTTCGGATCATGCACTACAGGTCAGAGTTAATCTCGTATGTATGAAAGCTAAGTTTGGTTCATTCCAGTTCTGTGGAAATAAGCACTAATATTTTAGCAGATAGTTACAGCCCTGCTCTGTCTGCCATACAGCTGTTTCCAGGCTAATTCTGTCTGCCTGGGAGCTGCAGCAGGAACAGGGCACGGCCTGTGCAGCATTTGCCTAAAAGGCCAGATGTCCTGTGAAGGACATAACTCAAGTGTCTGTGGAGACCTGGCAGCACAGACTGGCAAAGGGCGCTGGAAACGCTGCAAAGGCACTCAGGAAAGCAGGCACAGCTTGGTTTAGTTTGGTTTTTGTTTGGTTTGGGTTTTTTTTTTCTTTTTTTTAATAATTTAAGGGGAAAACTGTGGGGTTTTTTTCTTTTTCAAAGAAAACCCCAAAGTATTCTCCTTAAATTAAAAATAGCCTGAATGTGCTTTTCATCGAACTCCTGCTAACCTCTGGAATTGTTCCAGACTTCAAGTATCTGCTTGAAGCAGGACTAGATAGAACAAGTCAGATGATGGCAAGTTACATCTATAAATTTTTTAATTACTGAAACCCAGCATGACTTTCTCTGTGAAGATTAAGTACAGACCCTCATCAGTCTAGGGCCACAGCAGTGCAGTGCCTAATGCTCAGCTGGAGCAGGGATTTTACATTCTTACCTTTTCCTCTCCACATTAGAGCTCAATGTAAATTTGGGAAAACCACTCAGAGGTTCCAAAACTACTAATAATTATGAGTTGTCTGTAAGTATCTAGCAGATTTTACTGTGCTTATTCTCCATGCAGCTGGGAAATGTGGCTGTACATTTTCTGAAGGCAGAATGGATGCAGACAGAGGAGGTGAGAGCATGGCAGTGTCTGGTTCCAGCCTCTTCATGCTACACTCCCTGTATGTGCCACAAAGAGAGGAGGCTCCTCCTGACACTCCCCAAATCTTCCTCAGAGTGCACACACATCTCTGCTGGCTATATTTGGAGTCACGATGATGCAAACCCCTCACCCCAGTGCTGATGTACCAGCCTACAAGCAAAGCCCATGGAAAACAAGAATGGACTCGGGGTGTTGGATTCACGGCTGGCAGCACTGCCTGTCACTTCATCTCCCTCTCAGCTTATCTTCTGTCCAAGTGGAGCTGTGTGCCTACTGGACTTGCAAATGTCTCTGAGATCCTATTACAAAAGTGCTGGGAAAGAACTCTGTGGGCTTCTGTGCTAAAAATCAGTTCGCATGGCAGCAGCCATGGCCCCAGCACATATTGCCACTGGCAGGACTGGTGCTGGGGATAATTACAGCCTGCACATGGCTCCTGCTTGCACAAAGCTGGAAATGTACTTGGGATCAGCCCAGAAATATACTGCCATCCAACAGCATTTAACCTGTACAGTGTTAATGCCTTCAGGAGCCAGAAAGAGTTTTTGTACAGTTCTCTAAAACAAAAATTACAAACCTACTCAGATACATGATTCAAAGCTAGGAAGCTGGAAGACAATTTCGCACATTCTTCATTTTATAAACAATTCTCTTAAATTAAAGATGTGTTTAACTCGTTCTCACACAGAGATGAAATGAAACAGACTACACAGCTCTTAGAAGAGAACATTAATAATTTCTGTGGCTATCCAGAGTGGCAAGATATATTTAGCTTGTACTAAAGCATGCTTAGTTATTCGGTCTTGTATCTGCTGATAGTAAACAGCTGAACAGATCTCAACTGACATCTGAAGCAATCATATATTAGCAACTACACAGAAAAATGCCACATTTTCAGATTGTCTTTTGAACTAAACCAGATTACTCTTTGGTAGTCTTTGTTCCTACCAAAAGCATATAAAATTTTTTTTTTGAGGTACAATCACAGAATTTGTACAACTTTCTTGCAAAGAGTTGAGAGATGCATCTAAAGCTTCAGAAATGTAGCATTCCAAAAGCCAGGTGTGGGCTGGGGATCATCATTCATGACAGCTGTGATTTTAAATAAATCCTTCCTTTTTCTGGCTTAAAAATTGCTAAGCAGTGGTAAGGAAGTAGGAGGGTTCTGATTCACAAAAATGATGGCTTACTTTCTGTAATTTTCTTCTTGTCATTTGGAACAACGAGGTACATAATAACATCTGACACTTCTGTAGAGCTTTCCAAGTGAGGTTCTGGAATCATTTTGCAAATATGAAAGCCTTAGCTCAGGCAGTAAGTGCTTCTATCCTCTCAGATAAGAGGACATGGTACTCAACCCCACAAACCTGAGAGTGGATTTGCAGAGAGGCTGCAGATTAAAAGGGGTATATTCTAGATATAAAGGTCTTGCTCTTGTCCTTTTGCTGAGCTTCAATCATGCAAGAAAAGGGGCTCGAAAACTGGTACAGTTTAGGAACTTGCCATCTTAGGAAATTACACTACATTGATCGATCTTGTCCAGAGTCCTCTACTATCGACATTTCAGAGGAGCTCTTCTTGCTGCCAAACAAAATGCAGATCCCATCTACCAGTGGTATTTCATCCTGGACTTTTACAGCTATAATATGCCTTTTTTGTGCCCTCCTGGATTCATAAATCACAGCCTGATTCATGAGACCTTCCAACAGGTTGCAAGAAAGAGTCGCTGAAAAAAGTCTGTGCTGCTCTGAAAATGTGTTGCTTTGCATATAGTTTTCCCTTTTTTCATACAAAAGGGTTAGGATATTAAACCTATTTTTTCTACATGCAAATTTTCTTCTATTATTTGGAACATTGAAAATACAGAGCAGCTGCTCCACTTGCACGACTGTGAGTTAGAATTATTCACAATGTTCAACTACTTACTTGTTAAGAACAGCAGGAAAAGAGATAGATCACAAATCTAAAATTCATTTTCAAATAATTAATCATTACAAAGAATGACCATGATTCAGCTTATTGCTCTGAGCACTGCCTCTATGGGTGGTTATTCTGTTAGAGAAGAAGTAAGCTGCTGCACCACCATAAAATTTCTCCCAGTAGTCTTACAAAACATTAAGGTGAAGGCTGTAGGAAAATGAGTCTGCTCCTCCACAGCAGTGTCAGCCTTGCAGGGCTGTGTATCTGACTACTCTGGCAGTGCAGGTCTGACAGCTATGCAGGTCTGACAGGTAAAACTCTATCCCCCACTCTTTTCCCAGGGTGATATCTCAATTCCCAGGTGCCATAATGCTCATTTCCACCCTTCTCCATTCCAAGGTTAACCACTGAGTACCAGGAATTACCTGCCCTTCACGTGTCTGCTGTGTCACATTTACTTTTGAGTCTCCAAAAGAGACTTTCAAAAAGGACAAATTGGGGAGCTGAATAACAAAGAAGAAATCAAGGCTCAGGGCTGCTTACAAGGGAGAACAGTTCAGCTGGAGCAGCCATGGGAGAGGACAGTCAGTGACCACCAGCTTGGCATTTACCTCTGTGAACTGTTCCCAAAACACACATTTAATTCAGCACATTTAATTCAGGTGAGCCAAAGCACAGTTACAGTCTGTGTACGTATGACAAATAACCTTCTGTCGTGTTGTACTAATTGTGCCCAAATCCAGGCAGAAGATGAGCAGTCCTGGGCTTAGTTAGCAATGGAGTGGGTGATCAACTCAGCATCTGGGGGCTGCAACCATAAACCTGACACCCTGACACATGGGATGAATGTCAGATGACAGAAACCAAGTGGTGGGAAGATATTTGAAGACGTCTGTTCTAGTTCCTGAACTAATGAACAGGAATAATTAAATAAATAGAGGAAGAATATATATAGAGGCTTAATGCATCTTCCATGTATCAGTTTAGAAAAGGTTGGGGTTTTTTTCAAAAAACAAACAAAAAGGCCAAATCTCTTAGCCAGAAATCATCAGTTAAAGCAGAAGGTTCTGTGTGAATGAGGAAACAAAGTATGTTCTTTTTGTTCTGAAGTCTTCCTACAAAAGGCTCTAATAGAAACAATTTATAATATTGACATTTAAAGGGTAACCTCCATATAGTCCTCCCTATTGCCAACTGAAATATCTGGGAAGAAAGCCCTGTTCTGTTCTCATATGCTTCTCTGATATTACAGAAGTCAAGTTATTTACTTCTAAAGCCCATTTAATCTTACAGACATTTTTTAGCTTTCAAAGATGCAGCCTTTTTTTCCTTCTAAGAAGCAGTGAGTCAAAAAAAACAACCAAAAAAAAACTAAACTGAAATCCCTTCCAGCATAAGAAATAAAAAATAAAAAAAAATTTATCCTGCAAATAACAAACAGGCCACAAGCAAAAAAGGTACAAAGTACTGAATCCCAGTGCTTTACTCCAAAGCTTTCCTAAAGTGAATGCCTGGGATCACATAACGCACAAACCAATGGATCAATATTTTTACAGCATGGGAACAGCATCAGTCCATCTGCCCTGCTCGAGCAGTGCTGCTGAGCTGAACCCACCCTGCCTGCCCTGCTGCCAAGGGAACATCAAGCCTCAGGTCTGGCCACCTTCTTACAGCTCAAGACACACAAGTGGAATTTCTGCCTCACAGTCAAGTGCCCTGGATCTATCCAGTAGTCAGGAACAAATCCTGACAGACTACTTGCACTCTGTGAACTGTTTAAGCAGCTTCACTGAAGTATTAAACACAAAGGCATGACAGTTCAAGAGCAATCTACAGCCCACCAGGCTCTCCTGGAAATTTAGATTTTCTTGTGATATTATCATATTCAACAAGCAATTAGGTAAAGACATATAAAATTCAACGATCTTCAAAAAATAAAAGACATTAAGGTGCAGAGAGGATATTTGAACCACTTGGACCCTACAGTAATTCCAGCCAGTCTCTAAAAATCTGCAAGACTCATGTCTATTTGTGTGCACACTGTTCATTTCATCAGAACTTTAATAGTCCTGACAGATGTTTGCGAGACATCTCGCCTGCGATATACTCATATTTAATTAAGAATGACAAGAAGGAAAACAAAATGGAAAATACTAGAGGTCATTAGACTCCTTTTTTTTTTTAATGAAAGAATATATGTAGGAGGATTTTCATCCTATGTGTTTATTAGAATTTCACTTCCTACTGGCAAAGCCAGTGGAGTTGAGCCTTGCCCTTCAGTGCAGCAGAGATGCCAGTCCTCTGCCTCTGTTAACTCTGCTGCCTTACAGCACTTCTGTCATTTGCACAAATAGAAGCAGGAATGACACCAGCAAGTTCATTTTCATTCCACAGCAGGATCTGAACTCCACCCTGCAAGGGTGAGAGTTGTCTGAGTCAACCTATTAAATCTCTCCCGTCTCCTGACACCTCTTTAGTTTCTCATTTCAAAAGATATTCTTAATTACGCCTTTTGGGATTTGAACCAAAACTTTCCATATAAAAAAATCAAATCGCATTTGACAGTCCAAGCATAGATGGTAACAATTCTTGTTAATGGGTTTTTGCCATCAAAACACCAAACCTTTAACTACTCTCAAATCCTGCAGCTGTTGATTATCACACACATTACAAGAAAAGTTGTTGGGCAACTCATACTAACATAATATACAAAGTAAATAGAGCTAAAGCATTTAAGCAGGCGAGGAGCCGGGGATGCTGATGACAGCCACAGGTGGGCAGATAGAAGGTGCAAGAGGAAAATGAGCAAATTCACAGCAGTGACCAGAGGTATTACGTGACTTTGGGTGAGCAACGCTCTGGCACCCTTCAGCTGCTCTGCCTCCCTACCACTCCTGCTACGACTGTTCCCAGATCTCCAACCAAGGGAGAAAGAACAGGCAGAAGAATTTTGTAGCAGAGATCCCTGAAGTTAGAAAAAGAGCAGCTTGGGCATTACAAGGCAACTAGCAGGGAGAACAGATGGTGTCTGGCCAATCACCAATTCCAAGGCAGGTCTCAAGTATTTCATTAACACTGAATTTGAAAGCAACTTTGCATGAATGTGTTTCTTCCTTTGTTCTTTGCCCTGGAAGACCAGCTGTAAAATCATTATAATTTTCATTTATTTATTTTCTGAAGGAAAAAGAAAGCAAAAAACACAAGAATTCTGCATGGAAGAGTGCCCAAGCTTTAGACTGAGAAAATACTGGATGAAATTTTGAATAAAGTCAACATGGTCATAAAATGTATCAATGGAACCTCTGTTTTAAAAGTAAACACAACCTACCACATATGATCATTTAGAGAAGTTTAATTTAAAGTTGTCTGGAAACAAAAGTAACAACAGAGCCCATGAAGTGAGAACAACCTACTTGATTCAAACTCAACCTTACCTGTTCCTGTTCCAGTCGGATCACCTCCTTGGATCTGCAGAATTAAAATTCAATCAGTGTTACATATGCATGTGTGAAAGACATTAAATACAAACCATAAAAACCCAATTCTGCTCGATTTTCTGCCTTCTATGTTGTGTCATGTTGACAAGTCAGCAACAAGGAAACCATTACTTCTTATTTGGAGATTATTTCTGAGCTGGCAGTCATCCCTGACCAGTGCTTATCCATAAGCAGAATGAGAGTTTTATAAAAATAATAGGTCTTTCATGGGTAAATAGGGAAATAACCAATCTCAAATGGATTAACCAGATCATCCTTTTTATTACGTGCTGACTCAGAACCTGCTTTTTAACTGATGTTGCACTACTTTTGGAACTGAAAAGGCTTTACATTTTGCTATCAACCCTCCACATAACAGGAAGGCAAAGAAGGGGAAATATGGACTATTCTTTGTATCTGAATCTGTATCGCACTCACTGACCTCCAGTAGGAAAAATCCTCATGTAAAACTAATCTTTCAGTAACAAAACAGTGAATTAATCATTGTACATGCAGGATCTACAGAAATAATATTCAATGTTTTCATGCCAGTGGAGGGAGCATGACACAATCAGTTTCAAAGTAATAGCACACAAGCACAATTTTAGTTGTGAGTTTAACTATGAGCTGAGATATAAGTGCTTTCAAAAGAAAAAAAATCTTTTTGTAGGATGACAGGACAGAATGTAACATTGTGATGTTCCTTGGGGGATGGGCTCTGCCTTCAGGATCAGGTGGTTAATTCTTCTGAAAGGAAGTTCCAGGGCAGCTACAATATCCTGAGCTGCCTGGACTGTAACTGTAAATAAAGATCTTTGACTACCAAAGACACAGTTCTGGAACACAAGGTGCTCTTTAACTCCTTTACAAGAAAGCCTGGGCACCCAGAGCTGGAGCATACTAGGAAAGGATGATCTGATAATATCTAAGTACCATAACCTGAAACAGAAATTCAGATGTTTGCTAAAGTTTCATCTGAATGGGATTTCAACAGGCCACAGTAAGGCCACAGTACTACATATCCAAATTAGCATTTCCCTCTCTCTCCTTCTGTTCATTAACCACCCACCCACATCTTGGGGAAGATAACAAGAGCCAAGGCAATGACTCTTCAAGGCTTTGTCTGGAACCAGAAAAGGCAGCGATTCTCTTGAGTGACAACCTTAGTCAGAGATGATTGCTAATAACACCCGTAACAGCCAGCACAGGTTAGGACAACCCCCATTCTAATGGTATATTTAATATACATCTATTGCAAGTTGTCATGCATGCAACAACCTAAACCTGAGATAAGTTACACATATGGAATATTTTGAGTACATTGCATATTGTGCATTACACAGGAGTTTTTTAATACTCACTACAAAATTCCGAATTGATCGGTGAAAAACTGTTCCATCGTAATAGTTCTTCTTGCACAATTTGATAAAGTTTTCACATGTTCGGGGTGTCTGAGAGACAAAGGGAAGCTTTAATTAAGCACAACCTTTAAACAATCATTACAGTGGTTACAAGAATCGCTTTTCACTTGTGCCTTACAAAGAAACAAACCCGCAGGACTCGAAGAGGACGGAGGCTCTGTCTACAGGAAAAAACCTGTAATATATCTTATTTTAAGGTGCACTGGAGAGACACACACTGAGTTAAATAAATTAAACCCTGACCTCCCAATGAGCACCAAGAAGTGCTGAACATTAGCTCAGATAACAGGAGTTCCCAGTTGACATCATGATGCTGAACACAGGTAAGCTCAGAGACTTGCAAGTAACTGAGTTCCAGCAGCACATCACAATCCTATTCCAAATGGTGGCTTCTAGCTCTAACAAATGTTAATTTACCAGAGTGAGAAAGAATCTGACTTCTCTCTCCAGTATTTCAAAGTAAGCACATTGAAACTAACTGGGAGAGAAGTGTTAGAGAAATATTTGGTCCTCTTCACCACTTCGAAGTAACAACAGGACTGACCCAAGTCACTAGAACACAGGAGAATTTTAAAAACACAAATTGTTTTCAAAACTCTAAATAAATAAAAAAAGATGCTAAATATATTGCCGACTTCTAATTCATGTTTGCAGTGTAAATTAAAGTTATTCAGTGAATTTATGAGCCATGACATTCAAACAGTACCTTCTGAAAAACTTCACTTTTCACCTAACCATCCTTCCATTGTGATTGTATGGATTCTCTTCTCTCCAATACTAAAATGCCTTCAGACATACCAACACAAGTACAGAAACAGCCTATTTTATATATTTGGACATGTTTTCCAGCCCCGCTGTTGATTATGTGCATAAATCGATTTCAGTTTTACAAAAGAATACATCGGAGTTCTTACAGGCCTTAAAAATATCCTTATTGCTAGATGTGCTGACAAGTAAAGCCCCAGCACAAGCTCCAATGGCTGCAAGTGAGCACACACAAGACTTTGTGAGAGGCACCAATTCCCTTTGCACTGCTGGGACATCACTCTGGGTCTGGGGGCTGCTGAGACAGGGTCTGAGTCATGCAACCTGAAGTGACTTAAAAGCAAAAAGAACCCAAAAATCCAAGGCCAGCCTGATTATAATAATTTAAGGATTAAATAATCTCTATCCCTTGAAAAGTTAGTTCATACAAGTATTCATCTGGAACCCTACAGAACTTCAGTTTTCTGTATTTTCTAATGTGAAACACAGTCATTCTCACCCCTCTTTAGTTACACTGAAATGTCTCTAAATTTTCCAAACAAACTTTACCTGTCATGATAAATTCTCTATATTGGTTCCTTCTTAATTATTCTACTCACATGACAGTTGTCACCTGGGCCACAAGTGAAAAAATAAGCAAATTGTAATCTTACATCAGCCAGTATTTCAGATTTCCTAGAGAATTCATTACTGAGTTAAATTGTAATGGTACCATAATGGCTTTATAGTAGAATGTCACCAACACATGCACTTTGGTGGCATCCTGAGGACAACTCATAAGTAACTATATTCCATAAAAATTGTATCAAGCAACAGAAAATTTTCCTACAGTTTCAATGTTTAGAGTAAATGTGGTTTTTTTCCCTTTGAATCCAAAATACATGCTTTAAAATAATCTTTGTGCTTATTCTTACCACTAAAATTCAGCCCCTGAGGAAATCACTTGTGCAGCACATGCTTCCTTTGTGAGAAGTAGCATAATAGCATTGATCCTGGTGTTTTGCTATTAGTGATTACTTGTGGAAAATGTCAGGAAGGATAAAAATAAGTTTATTTATGAAAAGAACTCATTTCTTTATGAATCAGAAATGGAATCAGCAGCTTTTAGCCTAAGGCACTTATCTTATGAGAGCCAAGCACACTTTAGAGACAGAGACATAGTTAATAAGTTCTCGAGGGGGAATACAGCAACCTGTAATTAATTTTTTACAAAAAATGAAACCAGGCAATAGACCGAGTCCCCTAGGAATGGGCACCAAATAATTTTAAAATTGCTTGAAGTTGATAACCCAAAACAGATTTCCTATTTATTTTAAAAACAAGATTAGTAAAATATACATCAAAAAACCTGGCTCTAGTAATGTATTTTTTATGCAGGACCTGTGCTGACCCTTCTGTCTAAATGGATTTCCAGCTATTATACCCTTTCCCAGAAATAACCTTTTCAAGTGCAACTTCAGAAATATTTCGTATACATGCAATAGTCATTTCACTGCAAGGTTTTCTTTAAATAATTGCCACCAAATTGGTTCCCATGGTCACCTCATGCATCACAGAAATACATATGGCAGGTAAACAGTTCCCTAGCAACGTTACCACTACCTTTTATAGTGCTTTTTAGTAGACACAAATAAGAAGGTTTGCATTCAATCAGTAATAAACCCCAGTTTCTGTCATGCAGTAGATCTAGAATATCTGGCTCAGATTATCTGATTTATTCAAAGCAGTTAATGTTCTTGCCAAATCTCACACTGCCAAGCACATTTCAGGGATTTTTTTAAAGCAGCATCCTGTGCAAAGCAGGAGAAAAAGGCCTGAGGTTTATGGGGAAGGTGCAGATCCCCTGTAATGAATTGTGTTCCGCACTGACCATACAAACAAGGCTGCTCTTTGAAGTCTTTGTTCCAACTACAAAGACTGATGACAAACACACATAAACAAACCTGACTTTGTTATTTGATGTAAGATCTTGTGGCAGATGTCAGACTCCCAGTCTCTAAATGCAAAGCTGTCTCCTTCTTTAGAAACTTCCTGCACACCACTGGCCTCACACCGTTTGTGAAGGAGGGGGGCATGGTCAGGGCACCTGGTAACACCAGTTTCTTGCTCTCCCTCCACTCATTGTGTGCTCCAGGCTCTCTTTAATTCTGGCTGGTTTTGTCTTAAACTAACCTCAATAGCAATAGCTAATTTTTCCCTCTTTATCCCTTTTACATTAAGCAGGAAATTACTTCAATTATTTTATTCTGCTGACCATGACTTAGACCAATATGTAAAGAAGTCAAGGGAAAAATGCCACTGTGTTAAGCTGATCTGAAATCCACTGACAAAAAACATTGTTTTAAACCTACTGCAGTGTCTTCTCAAAATGATGCAGTGACAGTCCTAAAAAGGAAAATTAAAAAATTGTGGAAGGCTTTTCTAACCAAAGAGTGTGGTAGGAGAGCTTTGAGAAATCCTCCTTTTCTTAGGTCAGGTTGGCACCAGGGAAATGAGTGCAGTGTCTCTATGATGTCCTTCAGCTAAAGACACTTCTCTTTCCAAATGACAAATAGTAAGAAGAAAAATTTTATTTATACTGAAAATGAGTCACCTGCTCCAACTGTGCTCCCTTATTTATTTTGTAGATGCCAGATAACTGTCTTTCAACTGCTGAAAATTCACACCCAAGACAAGCAGGAAAATTTTAATAAATGCTTTGAGACAGGAATCCAGAAGAGTATTTATCCCAGAAGATGCCATAAATGCTTTGCTTGGCTCACAGATATACATATTTAATGGGGTCACAGCCCAATGGTTTTCTAAGGAGGTTTAAGTCTCCATTTAGCTAACACACTTGGTAGTGTGGAAACACCAGCCCTCTACCAGTTAAGCCAAGACAAATTTCAGAGTTAAAGAGAGATTGCTACAAAGAATGACCCTGCAAAAACAGCAGCAAGAGGAGACTGTGAAATCATGATACTGGGAGAACACTGAAGAACAGAATTTAGAAAACCAAAGCAAAACAGAAAAAACCCCTCCTGCTTATCACCAACTCCTAGGATGAATGCAGATTTTATCCGAGCCAATTTCAGTTTCCATTTTGCCAGCAAGGGTAGCTTCAAGCCAGGTAAAATTAATCTTTCCTGCTGCATCCCGAGCCCTGAAGGGTGGGACCAACCAAGCCAGGTCCCTATTTGATTCCCAGTCCACAGCTGTCGTTTCTCATTAGTTACATGGGTCTTTACATTTGTAAAAGTTACTTTCACTCAGAATCTGTACTGGGCAGCAAAGAGCCAAATAGGAGGAGATGAAAACCTGCAGCACTTCTGTTGCCAAGGTACAGGAGATGGGAAAAGAGGGGAGAGCTCCTGAGTTGTTGCCATGACTGCAAGGAAAAAGGCTTTACTATGTGAAGAGCTAATCATTTCAAAATGCTCCATCCCTTGAGGATGTGCATGAACCTTGAAGGGAAATTTCACACTATACATTCAGAAGCTGTCATTCGCACATCAGTAGAATTTTCTTGTGCTAATTCTACTTCCCTTTTATTTCTTTTTTTCTCTCTAAATTGGATGAACTGTAGTAGTGGCACTGAACTACAGAGCCTTGCTATATGCTCATTAACCCTATGTTTCAACGCAGGAAATAATGAAAACTCATTCCTCTCCAATTAAAATTGCAGTCCACAGCCCTCATCTTATCACACAAATGCCAGAATTCTCCTACTAAGACGCATGAACTAGTGGTGGAAATTTCTAAAGCTTCAAAAGAAGCTTTCCATTTTCTTAACATAGATCTCCTTTAAAATGCAAGGTGGATTTTGTTTTGCTTTAATCCATTTACGTACTTTTACACACAGAGCATTTTCAACCTTGTAATTGTTCATTCAGCAACTCTTCTAATGCATGAGCCTGTAAAGAGGTGATTTGGTAAGGCTTAAACTCAGTTTTCCCCCTACCTTTCTATCTGTAGTACTCAGCCTATCCATCACACAGAACAGAACTCAGCAATAAAAGCTTGGCTTTATTTGGGGCTTAGTCAGAGCTAAATGTAATGGTACAACTTCAGGAATCACCATCTATCAATCAGGTACAAGTGTCTGCTCCCTCCTCCAAGCCATGGAAAGAAACATATAAATGTTTCAGTGTCCAATACTGCTCTGGAAGGTCATTTAAACCACTCCATTTCACTTTGCAGAGTGAACTACGGAGCACATTCCATTTGTTTCACAGCAAGAGGGACAAGGAAACCCAAAACTCCACAAAACCCACGGCAAGAGCACGGGAAGAATTTCACTGTGGGAAGCCCATGACATCTCCTGCAGGAGAAACGTTTACTCCAGACCTAAACACCACTCCCTGCCAGCTCCACTTTGCTGCTAACAGCTCCCCAGGGTGAGAGGGGGGACTGAGCCACTGACAGGTGATGGTGGCAAACAACAGCTGCCTATGGTGGTTCAGTTTGAGAAAGCCACAGTTCATCTAAGGGACACAATTCTCAATCTGGTTATACCAAAAGCAAATGTGTTCAGGCAATTTGTGTTCCACGATTCGAAAAGCACAGCTCCAGAGAGTGAGCACTGGGAGACATGAAAGCATTGGGGCACTATGGGGTACAACACTCAGCCAGACTCCTACTGATAATAAAAAAGAATCAGAACATGCCTCAGGAAATAGATTGCTGACTTGATAGCAAATATTCACCTATTTTGCTAACTCAAAGCCTCCACGTTTGCTTAGAACAAAAAGCAGAATTAATGCATTCTCATTACACAGAAACTCACTGTAATTTAATCAGCTATTTAGCAAAGACTTCAGCAGATAGCTAAATTTCACTTTTAAAAGGCATTTCTTCCACAATACTGACGTTCATGATGTTACCGAAAACTTTTTTGAAGTCTAAGCAAGATGCTCAGCTTACACAAGATGCCAGTAAAAAGATGACACACTTCAGTTTTACTTCTCACATTTTTGCAAACACGGGGACAATCTATCAGTTTAGCTGAGCACAACTCAAATTAAGCAAGGCATCTAATTTACTCATCTAATTTGTCAATGTTAACTACTAGTTCTCCCAAGGCAGAGTCAGCCACAGTTACTGCTTTTCCTCTAACTTATATTTAATGCAGTGGTAGAAAAGGAAACAATCCTCTTCCCACCTCAGTGCCCCCTCCAAATGTGTCATCACACAAGGGTTAAGGAGCTTGTCAGACAGCACAGTGCAGGGCTGGGTGCTGATGAGGATGGACTGGTAAGCAGGACAGCACAAGTGGGTACAATCTAAATAAGGATGCAACTTTAATTGCTCAAGCAACCTCCAGCAGCTTAAAACTTGGAGTAATGCAGGTCCCACAGCAGCTCCCTGGCATTTCATCAATGTGCAACTGCCTGCACATAAATTCCACCTTTTCAGAAGATGCAACCTGTAACAATTTCCACGCTAGACAGAGAAGCTCTGGGAGCTGTCAACCTCCCAAGGTCACCCCGCTCTCATCAGAGCAGCCAAGGTACAAACAAGAAACACGTCAGAGAAAGATGAAGAGCAGCAGCTGTGTAACTCCAAACCACCCACCTTATCTTCGGGTTTGGGATCACTTAATGGCAGACACAGCTGGTATGGGATGTCTGCACCTCATGTCTGCAAATGTCAGAAATCAAGGGGCATCATCCAAAAACAATCAATTCCCTTCCCAGATCCAGCTTTGCCAGGGGCAGCTGGGAAGGCAGAAAGGGTCCAAATGTGCAAAATGTCTTTCCACCAATTACTCAGTGCCAAAGGCTGCCAGGAAAACACACAGCCCAGGGCAGCAGGGACAGGTTCATAGAGAGGTGGCTCAGCATATAAAGCTGTGGGAATAAGGAGGAAGAGGGGACATTCAAAAGGATGATGTTTGTCTTCCCAAGTAAACATTATCGTGATGGAGCCCAGCTTTCCTGGGGTTGGCTGAACACCTGCCTGCCCTTGGGAAGTGGTGAATTAATTCCTTATTTCGCTCTGCTTGTGTGTGCAGCTCTTGCTTTACTTGTTAAACAGCCTTTCCCTCAGCCCACAAGTTTTCCCCTTTTCTGATCCTCTCCCCCATCCCACTGATCAGGAAGTGAGCGAGTGGCTGTGTGGGCTTAGTTGCTGACTGGAGTTAAACCAGGACAGGGTGTTATGCCCCAGAAGTTAAAACTGCTAAAATATCAGCTTCCAATCACCTAGAACAATGTAGAAGTGACCTGTTCATCAAGATGTGCAGAGCCATCCCAGTCTCAGCCCCAAAGAGCAATAGATGTGTCTGCTACTGTACCAGCTGGAGGAAAAAAACCACCAAGAAGTAACATCCTCTCCAACAAACATTATTTTTAAAACATATCCAGCTCTTCTGGAAAAAAGCTGGAGCTTTGTTTGTTCTTAATTTCTGTTGACAGAAACTCTCCAAGTTGAGAGTTGCAGCACTTCCTATAATGGCCTATTTTGATGACAAAATATGAAATAAGCCATTACAACCATGCCAAGACCACTGTATTTCATCCTTCCAATCCTCTTACCAAATGAACAGATACTGGTAAAACATCAGCCAGTTATTTCCCAGACAGTGCCAAAATCATGTTGACAGAAAGCAAGTAGAATGGAGGTTTAAATCAGAAAGAAAATAAGAGATTCTGGAAGATTGGAGAACCTCATCATACCAGGAGGTCAAAGGATTTTTTTAGCAACTCACTTCTTTGCCACTGGAAATGGATAAGAAGTTTATAGGCTTCTGATCTTCAGAACAGTCCCTCACACAAAAGGAGAGATGATTTAAAAGAACAGGGGCTGGATTACACATTTATAGATCACAGGCATATTTAACAGGTCAGAAGGCCTGAAAAGATTAAAACATCAATGTTTGTAGAGTAACGGCTTCCTCAGAGAGCTGTGCCAAGATATCATCATTAAGCAGAGTTTGCCAGGCCCTAAAACCTCAAAAAGCATTGGTGGAGTGTCAGATGGTCCATCTAATATTTTTCTTTGTTTTGCCATCTTTCCCTTAAACCTTAAATCTAAACCTTTCCCTAAACCTTAAAAAGTATTAAATCTGAGAGCAAGAAATTAATTTATAGAACCTGCTATGGCAGCTACAGCCTAGTATTTGATTACAGCTCTTGTAATGAGCCACCAGATCATCACCTCAGTGACCACTCGAATGCAGGGGACTCGAATGCAGAGAGAAGGGAGACAGAACATCAAACCATGTGTTCATCATTTTGACAGGGTCTTCTGGAGCATTACATTTACATATTTATTTATATGGAGATATATATTTTTAGAAATGGCTGCTCCACCATCTACAAGGTAAAACTCCATCACTACAGTGACTAATACAGCAGAATACACGTGGATGATGTGCAGCTGTTCCCAGCAGCATTCTGATTAAAGAAACTAAAAGAACTTGGGGTGACAAGAAAAATCACAGTAAATAAACCACAAGAAATCCAGCAATATTCATTGCCTTTCATCAGTTATTTCTTCAGAATGTATATGTTCGACAAGCATAGGACTGGAATGGAAAGAATAACACTTGTTGGACGATGCTAAATCTTCTGTACTTGCCAGAATTACTTCTGGCAAGTAGAATTTTTGTAAATTTTTATCCAATTAGTGTATACAACAAATGTTGCTTATGCGCAGCTGAACTCAGCTTCCTGGAAAACGTCCCTACAAGCGGCCATCTGATTAGTCCCCATCAGGGGGAACATTCTGTATCTGAATAGGAGGATTGGGAGAAAAACAAATGACCAACAAAAGGCACTAGGCACACTGCTATGATCCCAAGAGAGAACAGTACCTTTGCTTATCTGAGGCACAAATTCAAAAGGGTGGGAAAAAATCCAGCTAATCTTCCAAAGTCTTTTTATTGCCTTTTTTCGGTCAATGACTGAAACCACACACCATCCTACTGGAACCTGAGTGAAGTTTTCTGGTGCTCTGAACAAGTGATTTCAAACACTGAAAATATCTGGATTCTAGTCCTATTTCATGCTCTTTCTGAATCATGTCACAAAGTAACTGATGACTTCAATCACAGAGCAACACTGATTTCCTGCCCTGGATCAATAGAAAACATTTCTTGATTAGTTTTTTGGTGCTAGGAAGAATTTCATCACTATCAGTCTTATTGACTGGTAGCTTAAAGTACTAGCATATGAAGAACCCTATATTTTATTTTTAAAAGGTTTTCAAATGTACATATAGACTGAGCTACAAACAATCTGTACTGGCAAATAGCTCACAAAAAATGGGAAAGAAAACAACAGAACTGTGAAAGGATGGGGAATGAGCACCCAAGCAGAGTACTGAAGGCAACTGGGTAGATTTCAGAAGCAGAGCAGCATGCTGACTGCACAACTGCAAGAACATTTTGCTTAAATATAAACAAGAGGCATGAAAATCCAATAGAAGACTCAGTACATCAAAGAGAGCAAGCATGTCACTTGCTGCTCTCTATTTTAGTAAGGAGACTTCACCTCAAAGTATGTATTGTAATCTAAACCATAAGACAATTTTAAAATGTAATTTAAAGTTTGGAAGTCCTACCTCCAGACACAGGTATTTATCTGACATATTTATATAGCAACTTCATCCTCAAGCTTCCTTAAAAATGTCACAATCATGTATTTGCAGTACTGTGAAACTATGATCACTGCCAGGGTGGCTTCCATAATGACCACAGCACAAGATACCCCTCAGCAATTTAAAAAAACGAAAACTGTGCAGTTTAATTTGAGTGAGCATTTTGGTACAGTCTTGTTTTCCCGGACTGCATTCAAGGACTTTACCCACAATATACGCTTTGACAGGAAAACCAAATTCTGTATATAAACCAGCCCAAATTAGCTCCCAGGACTGGTGCAGCCTGTGCACTGGATAAGGCAGAAAAGCTGATAAAAACTTAGCATATGATTAATTAATACTTGAACTGGAAGTGCTTAACAATGTTTAGATTTTGGCACTTTCCCATTTTCTATGTAGATCTTTGCAGTCTCAAGAGATTCATTGTAGCTGATTTGTGTACATGTTTGTGACCTGTTTAAGTGCTATATGTTTGTAAGATGTTTGCTCTGTCCGCACTGAGCTGACCTCAGGAAAACCAAAGTTAGAAGCACAAACTCCTTATTTAGTAAAGGGAGAAAAACAAATGCCTCCCAAAAAGAACTGATTTCACAGACCTAAGGATGATGACCTAAGGTGGATGTTGTGAAAACCTCCCTACAGCAGCAAGTTTTTCCTATTTATTCTAAATATATATCTTTTTCCTCTCTGCAGTGCCAAAGGTCTGCTAAATTCACACATTTAATCGACATGAAGGAACAGATGGCTGGAGGCCAGCACTGGAGCATGTCTGGTTGTGTAGAACAGCACACACTTCCAGGGTGTACATGAAGAAACTTGGTGTGTGAAAGGTGGATGAATAGGAATTCATCTGGAAAAAAAAGGAAACACAATAACACATGCGAAGTTTATAATGAGCAATTGAGCCTGGCTTCTCAGGACTGAGTGGCACTGGTCACACATGTGGCCAAAAAGCCCACGCTGATAAGAATAGCTGCAGTCAGCCCTGCTTTAGCCAGGAGCCAGTTTGAGAACATATGGCAAAACAAATGATTCAATGCAATCTGCTCGTTCTGCCGCTTCCCCTAAATATTGCTGTACTCACATCCTCTGCTTTTTGCCTTATTACAGTGTTACTATTTCAGAGCATGGAAAACACCTGTAGGGATGACAGAGACCTACAGAATTACTAACACGATACGCTCCTGTGGAGATTCTCATGTTGTTTGCATAGATCAGCTTGAGATGTTTACACATATCTTGCTTCTTACTCATGTGAGAGAAAGGAAGAGAAGGGAAAGCCAGAAGATTTATGCTGTTTGCTCCTTTTTGCTCCTTGCATGCAGAAATGGATGGATTTTCCCAGTACATCTGGATTTCACACCAGGCACCCCAGCTCCTACCCAGCATCACTGCCCTTAAGCTTTGTGAGGTTTACAAGAAACAGAAGTTTTACCATTTAAACCCTTATTCACATCCTTCAACTTTTTAGAATACTTCAGGCCTGTAATATCCCGAGACAAAAGTCTCAGTAAACCACTGAAGGTTTGAAAACTTATTTCCTTTTATAGAAGTGGCTGTACAAATAAATAAGCAAACACAGTACCCAAGCAGTGACGTCTGAGACATCACTGTCGCCACAACTCATTCATCTATCAGAAGTCTTGCCATATTTATTATTTTAAAAGCCACTGATTTCCCCTCCGAATCAGACTGTGTAGACTATAAAAAACTCCAGTTGTTTTTTAAAATCAACTTCTCTTAATGGCAAAAGGAAAGTGTTTGAAAACTTGAACTTTAAGAACTGGGACAGCAGGAAGTAAAAACATATTCTAAGGTTTTCATCTAGGTTTGTTATATAAAGCTTAGGCTCTAGAAACAAACCTACTCATTTTTGGGGGTCTTAACTACATGGACTCAGACTGACAGACTGCTCTTGGTTTCAAGAGGTTCTTTTCCTGGTTCTGTCAGTAAGCTGCTGTGCAACCTTGGATTATTCCTCACTGTGCTCTGCCTTCTCTTTGCTCTCTTCCTTCCTGGTCATTGTTTGGGTCATTAATCCTGACCCTGTGAAGCTCTAAACACATACCTTGGCATACTGCAGGTAGTCTACTCAAATGATGGGACTACTCACAGAGAACACTTACTTACACATATAGTGCAAATATATATAGTTAATTATTTTATATATATGTATGCAAACATTTCCATTGCCAGCTCCAATTCTGGTTGCTATCTACAGAAATGCATCTTCTGGGGCACAGTACCATATCACAGTGCAGCTCCAAGTTTAGGTCTCCTTTATTAGTGTGAAGTCGCACATATCCCTTCTTCTTCACATACTGGTATCTCACCACATCTTCTTCAATAGCAGCTACATCAAAGCAAAAGACAGTAATTAGCTCTCTGTAAACTTGCTCATTGATCTTTAGAAATCATCAGTTATCAATTCATAGAACCTACTGTCTGACCTCCTGTGGTACTGAGTCTTGAGGGATCCTACTCTGCAATTCATCTATGATAACCTTGCATTAATCTCTGTGCAAAACACTTTCCATTATAGTAAACCACCACCTCTTTGAGAACCAACCAAATAACGTATATTTTAAATCTCAGAAGCATTCAGTATTACAAACTATAATTTTCAAGCAATGTCTACTAACCACAAATGTTACTTTGAACCCAAACTGCTTCTTGTCAATTCTGGAAGCCAAGCAGGTAGTCATCAGTCAACCACAAAGTGCTGACATACTGAGACCTACCCAGTTCTGAAAACATCTGAAGCTGTTACTGGAGACATTACTGGTAAGTCAAACCAAAGGCTCAATCTATGTTTCCATTCCCAATTTGTCAAAATGTCCAGTTAGTCAGATATTTTCTGTACTCAGTCACCTTCAAATCACTGTAACTTAGTAAGTAAAAGAACTGAATTTGTAAATGTAGCTTTAGCAATGTGTTCAATCTTTGCCTAAGTATGTGCAATCTAAATTTTAGTGCCCAACTTTCTCAACTGGAAATACTAGTGACTCAGCTATTTAATCAATATCCAAACTAAATAAGCCTTATACATTTGCACTTAGGCTGGAGAATAAAAGGAAAACTTTATTGTATTAAAATGTACTTTAGCGTGAAAAGCAGTAAACTAAAAGTTAACATCACAAAATTTGCTGTTTTTCTAACTAATACTGGGGTAGGCAAAAAAGGTGGGCAAGGTTTTGTACGGTATCTGAGGAGAGATTATATTTCATTCCTAACTTAGAAAAGGGGGTATTTAAATTTGTCATCCATGGGCATAGAAAACATCTTGCTAATTTTGGTTCAAAAGAAGTAATTGTCATTCAAAGCCAAAGCTTGATCATAATTGCTCCAGTATTTTCAGAACAACCTCACTGGAAAGTAAGGACATCTCTGGTCAGGGAATACATCTCCATGGCACCAGCACCTCATAAATGTCCGTGTGCCAAGGAGCACACTTTGAAACTTAGAAATAAAGAAATGGTTTGTAGGTGGTTCTGGTACCTGCTTCGTGGGTAGTTTCAGGTACCATTGCAGTGGAGGTGAAGGAAGCACTCACAGCTCCAGTGGAATAGTGAGCCTGTTTGCAGAGGAAAAAAAACAAGAGAAAAAAACCTTAGATCTTAGAATTTATCTACCAAAATACTATATAAGCATTAAAAACACACAAATGCCATCCTTCTAAAGGCAGACTTTCTGCTCTAGCTCTTACTGAAAAAAACAAATATCCAGTGCAGTGATAATTCTCCATCTGTTGCCCACATTTGCTCTGATGAAACTGTAGTTAAAGCTGCTCATGTGCTGAGCCAAAGGGGCTTAATGCTTCCACTATAGTTGAATAATACATCACTATGCAAAGATTCTATGCTCAGAATTTATTTGTACGTCCACAGGTAGAGATAGGCAAGGAGCACTTCTGCCAAAATATCTGTAAAGTCTCCAGTGCTGCTGAGTGGAAGGAAAAATGCAGTGAAATCAGAGAGATCCTGTAGGGAGAGCAAACCAGCCCTTCCTACAGCTGGCCCTGCTGCCTGCAGAGGACACGTCCCATGGTTCCCAAGGTCTATTTTGAGCTCTGTAATTCTGCAGAAGGGAAATGTTAACGTCACACGTGGATTTTGTAGCAAATTACAAAGATCTAATAAACCCAGAGACATGTCTAGCAGCTCCAGGGAAATGCCTGTAAAGAGTCCAGCCAGGTCATTGCTCATTCCCTAAGGTTTCACTGCATCCTAAGCAAGTTTACAGTTATGCCCACCCACATCATAAGCTGACAATCCAAGTCCCCAACATGTGTAGAGCTCATCCTTATCTCTGCCCTCTTTCTTCTCCTTAATTTTTTTTTTTTAAATTTTTACACTACAATGTCCCAAAAAAGAGGTCATTTGTGATCCTACTCCTTGGTCACATACAATCCTTAATCTGTCCCTAAGCCCTCTCATTAAGAGCTCTATGCTGCACTGCTGTTAGTTTTCATGTGAGTGTAATCAAAGCAAGCAGACACACACATCCCATAGTTATTAAAGGACAGAATACTCTCTTGCCCATTTCAAACAGCCTTTGATGTAGGAAATTGATGAATTGTTTCTCCTGACAACCATGAACATGCACCTGGAAAAACATCCTTTAAAATATTCCATTAAATCCTCCATTCCAGAGGAGAAAGAAAATGGAGGAGCAGGTGTGGATGATTTATGTATTTGTCCACACCAGAAATTATTCACTTGCACTACTCTTAAGGTGTGCTCTCTCGGCCAATAAATGCAGGAAGCAATGATAAACAAACTCCAAGTGAGAGATTACAACCTGGGAAAAGGATTCTTCCAACACATACATAACCACATCATAAGGATTCTTCCTTCTTACTGTGATTCAGCTCTCAAATGTTTAGGTTCATTTGCCATGATTTAACAAATAGAAACTCACTGACACATACTATGCATGTCTAAGGAATCCTGATATGATCTCTTCATCTATGACAAATTTCTGTGTGAAGGAAACAGAAGGAACAGTGTTTGTCTCGGAGGCAATATGGCCTCCGAGAAGAAAAACAACTATTACCATTCATGAAGAAATCAATCAGTGCCAAAGTACAAATTCAAGTCAACTTACTGCATTCAGCTTATCCACTTTCTTCTTTTCAGGAGCCTTCATAGTAGCTGCTAAAATATCATCGCCTTTGAATTCCTTATAAAGCTCCAGTAAAGTCTCTCGGGTCTCTGTATTTGTGTTTTTCAAATAGTAAGATGGATCTAATTTTGCTTTTTCTTCATCTAGGTAAGACAAAGTTAAATTGTTCAAAATTGAGTTCTATTTTATTTTTTGTATTTTTGAATTGTATTGACATTGTATTTTGCTCTCCTTCAGTTTATTACATAACTAATTACATTAAAAATTTCCAGATATTAATGGTAACTTTTTTTTTTAGATGAAAAGGTCTATATTCCTCCAGACACAGTGACAAATAGCAATATATAACACTAATGACAGTGTAACCCAAAATAAAGCACAGTAAATGCTAATACAATGTATGAGAAAAAAAAATCAAGCCAACTACCATGAAAATTTATTTGAAACCACTAGAAATTATCTAAGTCCATTCAAGTCTTGTAAAATTTTTATAGAACAATAAAGACAAAATACAGTTGGGTACAATATAAACTTGAGTCCTTCATCTCCCCACTGAATGGCCAGGCCATACAAAGATCCCAGTGTCAGATATTAATGTGACAGTAGGGGGAGGAGGTTGCTGGACTGTGGAATTTGAGTTAGTTAATATTTTAATTTAATATGTTTAGTTTTTATGAGTTTCACTTGTCCTCTGTCTTGGTATGCTTATTATTTGCTGGATGTTAGATATTCCATATCTGAGATAATACTCACTTATTCTGAGCAGGTAAACAGAAAGAGATGCTTGCACGCACAACAGTAGATTAAAAAACTCCAAAAACCAGATATGAGCATAATAAGCTAACCACTGGGAGATGTCCTTCCAGAAAACAGAGTCAATTCCACAACATCATTTGCACATTTTGCATGTCTGGGTCGGTGTTTTCTCAGCGCACCTTCAATTAATTCTTACCTGGATCAATTACTTTTATGTTGTTCTTAACATGAAAGAAGTTTGAGACATTGAACTTATCCAGGTTGGTTGGATCCTGAAAATAAAAAATAATTTTAAAAACTAATATCAGAGACTTTGGTAGGCACATATTCCAAGCAACAGACTAGACTGAAGGGCAGACACCATAATAAATTAACAGGAGGAGACAGAATAACTTCCATACTCCCCAAACCACAGAGAGATGAAAAAATATAAAACAATCCACCCCAACCAACATCAGCAATGAGTCTGTTCACAGCAGCCTCCTTAGTGATCTGGAATTCAGTTCCAGACATAATATTTCACATATATCACCTACAGAAGTTACCACCAGAACTCAGCAGAGTCCCCCCATCCTAAAGAAGCAAGAACAATGCAATCCCCTGGTTCTTTTCTTTGTTCTCAGCTTTGGGCTAAGATCTTTGCAAAAGCACATCAGCTATCTCCTGCTATTTATAATCCTAGGCCTGATTTGCACATGCTCTGTGAACTTTTGCAATGCATTTCAAGATACAAATAAAATGTATTTTTTATTTGTAAAATAAAAAAATATTTTTATTTTACAGAGCAAGTCTTTGCAGTAAGAACTGTTTTGACAGCTGGTTTTTTTTTTGTTTTTTTTTGGTTTTTTTTTTAAGTGCTTACAGAATTATGTTTAAAAATGAAAAGAAAAAAGCTATTATGAAAATTCACTTTAGTGACCACTGGAGGAAAACAGCAAAAACACACAGTCCATTAACTGTGATGCTTTCTGCTATCTCTAGGCAACTTTCTACAGAACCGTGACCTTTCGTTAGAGAGAGTGAGACAAGGAATGCCCACTGGTGAGCGAGGTTACTTTATATTATTATTAAACAATCTTTAATCCTCTCCTTAGAATGACTTCAAGGTTTTCTCCTCAAGCTTCTCTGCAGCACAGAAAGGTCAAAACATCAGCCCAGGACACCCAGTCACTAATGGAAAGTCTATCTTACAGAAAACAATTCAAACTTTAAAATACCAAACTATAATAATATGTAATAGTTTCTAGTTCAGGATAAAAATAATGCAGCGTATTCTGCAAAAAACTATGACCTAACATGAACAGTATGAAATATATTATCCTCAAAAATTTAACAAAGTTTCTCAGACTACCATGGTTGATAAAAAGTTTGACAATTTCATCTCTGCCAGAAATAATACTTAATACAAGTGGAGCTGCTAACTCCATAATTTATAAAATGATCTAATTATGCCTTTCATTCATCCCTGAAATGGTATGCTTCCACCAGAGAGAACATTTGTAGCTTTACTGTTGGTAGTAAAACCAAAACACATTTATGAAATCAAGCTGTGTGATTCTGCACCTTAATGTGACCTCCTGGCATTCTGCTGTCTCCTTTAATAATCACCAGATAACAATTTTCTGTTGTTTCCTGTCCCCTCCAATAGATCTTCATTGAGTAAAAAAAACTGCCCCAAAAATTAATCCTTAATATTTTGCTTTAGACACGGGCAATCTTTAAATAAAACTACTGAAAAATAGGAAATTTGGATACCAGCACTCAGATGCATCTTTTATTTATTACCTTACATACATAATTATGTATGTGAATAGAGATGATTTGAGCCTTGCTTTCTGACAGTCAACAAGATGTGTGGAGAAAGTCAGGAGAAAGAACTTTGTGTGTTTTTACAAGACGTTTTCACTGCCAAATACTTGCAGCAATCAGGAGCTGCAGCTTTCCAAGACAGCAATCACTGCTCTGCACATAAATGTACTACCTCAAAAGGTGAAGGAAGGAAGGACGGCTTACCCTTTCAGGAAAGGGAAAAAATATCTGTGTATTAATATGAATAGAGATAAAGGGATTTATAGCAATCCATGTCTGCAGTTCATGGCAAAGCTGAAGGGCAAGACTGACTCCTGGAACCAATTTTTCATGGACAGGAGGGAAGGCAGCAGTAAAAACGAAACAGAAAACACCTTCATGATGTTCCTCTAAATAAAGCTTCTTCATTTATTGATTTATTGATTGCTTAAAAATAACTAAAGGACATCACAACTGCCAGTGCCTTACAAAACCCAGGGGCTTGTGCTCAGGGTACCACAAATCAGATTAGCTCACACAGTTTAATAGCCACAGTTCATTCAAACATCTTTGTGGCTTAACCAGCTTAATCACAGGCATTGAGCAACTCCAGTAAACTGTTTACAGCCTCTTTCCTTGCAGGGGATTTCTCAGGGCTCTCCAAACCACCACCAGCCCTGGCTTTGGCAGTGCATCTACTATTATATGAAGGGCAGCAGAGGCCACGCGGCAGCTCGTTCTCCTTGCAGACCAGCTGTCCATCTGCCCTCTGGGAGAGCTGAACTCCAAACCCCAGAACCGTGACCCAGGTCCTCTGTACGAGGTCCTTCCCTCACATCCACGTAGCCATCTGTTCCAATGGAACCCTTGACAAAGTCTGGTTTACAGTGTTGTCCCTTGTACTCCTGATTCTGCAAAGCAAGAGTCTCACCACACATCAAGAAGGGGGACAACCCACACTCCTACCCCTAAAGAGATTTCCCTCTGTTAGTGGAACAGGACCTCAAAAATGGCTCAAGTTGAAATTTGGGTATCATCCTGGTACAGGACACCTGGGACATGTTTATTCTTCCCTCTAAAATACAGTATTTTCATATACTAAGAGAAGTTCAATTTGTTTGATTAGAATTAGTGTGGATCAGAATTAGCATACTGTGAGAGCACTGTAGTGAATACTATGTCAAACACAAGACACCAGTTGCTTCAACCTGCCTCCAAGAGCAGAAACACACCTGACTAGTCCAGCCTATGCTGCAGAAGACACAAACCATTTCCTTACTGGTGGTACCGAGCCCTCCAACAGGAGATACACATTTTTTAAAGGTAAGACTATGAAAATTTTGTAAGTTTGCACAGTCTTTAGACATATCACTTCAGGAAGAAAACTGTCCAAACACCAATAATTTGCCTGCCAAGCTCCTCTCACTGCATCCATGACAGTTACTGGGCACAGAATCAGAGCAGACCAAACAAGATGCCACTGAGAAGGGCAGACAGACACACTCACATTGTCAAAGCCTCAAGCTCTAATTAATTAATTGCCTCTCCTGGTCACAGAAAGGCTGGATTTATGGGGATGCTCCCAATCCTGTTAAGATTAAGGCCCGGGGCCCAAAGACCTAAAGAAGTTAAGTTCTGTGCAAGTGCACAGAAAGCAGAAAGAAGATGAACCATGGCCTACTTTTGTTTGTCTTAGCATGTTTAAAAATACGTATTCAAAACACCATGGCTGGCAGTCTCAGATTTTTCTCATTAAGGTTACAAACTATACACTTTAGTCTACAGATATAGACTTCAAAGGGTTGTTAACTACCATCACTATTAAAAATCTCATATTTACTGTTTTCCTGAAAGCTGAGCTCTGAAAACAGCTAATCTCAAGGTTTATTCCACTTATTTTTTTCCAGCCATTTTCTGGTTTTATCTACTCAGGGAAACAGCTTGAACTCTGTTAATCTTATACACCACATACAAGCCCCCAAAAAGCAAGTTAAAACCAGCAGGTTTAGACATGTGATTTCTTTTGAGTCCTGATTTTTCTCTTTACCATTTGGTTGCCCATGCTGCATTCCTAATTATCCTTGGGACTGTCAGCTCCTATGCCGACCATGTCCCACTTCTTACCCTGCACATCCATTGGTGCAGGATTCTTCCTCACAGAGACCTCACCCACAACTGTGAGGAAATCTGCTCTGACCTTCTGTCACACAAAGAGCAAGCGAGGAATAGCTGAGGAGTGAAATATCAATTAACAGTGTGCAGCTCAGCTACCTCCAGCTCTGCTCATTAGCTGTGCTTCCTGCCACAAATGTCAGTAGTGTTTAACAGCTTGTCAGGAGCCATGTCTTGTCCACAGCTGATTAGGTTATATAGAAACAATAAAACTGACATAAGGACGCACAGAACAGTATCAGGCTTTTCCCCCCTTTAACAGCAGCAAACCTGTTAGCATTTACCCAGCCTTGGTGTTTTCTTTTCTTCCCCCTCCATTTCTGCAGTGCAAAGAAGATGCATTTGTTAGCCTGCATCCACCAGGGAAGGCTCTCTGCAGGCTGCCAACCAGAGCACTGTGCCTGCTACCCTGGCACAGCAGGGCAGGGGCTTTATTGCAATTCCTTAGGTAAGGAGGAAGCCCCACATGTGCCTCTGCCTCACCTGCTGCACTGCCACTGAGCACAGCTACATTCCTCATTAAATCCCCTGCCAGCACACAGCTCAGCAATAGCTTTGAAGAGTTTCCAGAGCAGGAATGACTTCTGCTGTATCCTCACAAAGTTAAGTTTGCCTCTTGTTTGTGAACAGAGCCACAGTGGAGGATGACAAATTGACAGGGTGCTAAAGGGGAAATTGTTCTTCCCTCCTCTGTACACTTCCTATCAATTGGCATGTGAACACAAGCTGGGTATTTCAGCATTCTTACTTTGCTCTCCTCAGGACCTCTCACCCTTGCTGGGATGGGAAGTCCACCCCTGTGTCCAGCAAAGCACTACCCGACCCCGTTCCTCTCTCCACCTTGAGCTGGGGCAGATGCTTGGGCCTACCTGGTCTTATATGGGGTAGTTCAGATGACAGATATTCACGTGCTTGCCATTAAGTTCCACATCATTACACAAAGAATAATTTGTATAATATAAGATTGAAACACACATGGAATTTACATTCACACTAATTAATAATAATTTCTACCAGATACTGCCATAAAGATTTAACAGTAGACATCGAGATCTAGCAGTCAATCTCCTCAAAATTTACTTGGAAGATGATCTCAAATAAGGTTAAACATTTACTCTGAATACTAGCTGAAAACCTGCAAAATATAGGACTGGAAGAACTACCTACATCAGGATTGAGGTCTAATGCACTGTTATTTCAAAAGCTGTGCTCAATCCTACCTTGAAACCAATTGCAAAGTGAAATGATGAACAACAAGGTACCAGAATGACAAGAAGAGGGAAGTAAGAACACTGCAAAAAAGTGTTAACAATATGAGCTTTTCCATTACAGACATCCTGTCCCCACAGATCTCCAAGCCCTTTACATCCTGCCTTACCCATTAAGTCTAACTAATTAATCTTACAGTACTTGAGTTGTCTGTCAGCTGGGAACACATTCATGACATTTTCAAAGGATGCTGAGTTAGGCTGAGCTGACCATTATCGAGGTAAAGAATATAAGTGGGTTTAAAGTTACAAGAATCACAGGCAACATGCAACGGCAAATTCTACTTCAAAGAGAGATGAACCAGTACAGCTGGGAGAAAAAATATCTGAAATAATGATAAGGAGAGAGAAACTTGGAAAAATGTAGGACCTGCACTGCAGAAGATGGAAAGCTTGACTTGAGTTTGTAGCAAGATCACAAAGCTAAGACAAGGAAATTTAAACTTTAGTGTAAAGAGCTATAGTCTAAAAACCCAGTCATACTAGGAGTGCTGTGTCTAGGAAGAGTATCATATGGCATAATGTCATGTGCATTTCTGTCATCATCAGCAAAATCCTCAACTAGAATCCATGACTTCTTCTGCCTGAATAATTCCATTCCAGTACTGCTAATGTATCTTGCACCCCAGGATATGGTATTACTCTTTACCTCCTGCCCTGACTGGCTGGATAATATAGCCATATGCTGATGAAAAACTGCCATGCTCCACCCCAGGACATTTGCATTTCAACAGGGGGAAAAGCAATTTCTGTATATGGACTACACGTAGGAAGCACTGTGGATTCCTTTACAAAGAGAAGTACATCATAGACCTGAGACAGTATAATGAACCACTGAAGCTGTGATTCTGCTTTTTTTAGTTTTGAATTTAAAAAAAAAAAGTTGTCCTTTTTACAGTAAAGAGCACATAAATAACTGCTACTAAATTCAAAGCAACCAGATGAGATGGTGCTTAGCAGAAAAGACAACAAGGGTGGATTATGACTCGTTTGAATAATGTTTAGCACCAAGAACAGGAAAAGCATATTATGCAATTCTGCCTCCTCTGAAAAGAGCAAATCTTTCTTGTTTTGTTTTGAATTATATATATGTGAGGAGAGGGAAGCAAAGTTTGAGGTCAATTGCTGTTCTGGTAAAATCTAAGCAGATGCAGGATTGTCCTTTATGTATCAGTAAGGAAAAAACGTGATCATACAAATAATCAGTAAACATACATCATTCCTATTTTCCACTTTTCAGGTTGTATTTCACTACCAAACACAGGTACCCCATCTGTTTCCTAGGACATTCAGAGCCAGTCTCTGGAAATGCTGTTTTCTATTGCTAAACACAGCTACTACAGACAGCCCTATTCAGCTGTTATTTGCAAAGCAAAGAATGTTTTTTATAGCAACTTCCTTTATATCTACTTTTTTGCCAAACAGCACGGTCAGTGATACCAACTCAATCTCAATTCCAGCTTCTTGGATACCGCAGCACTCAATTTACATAGGGGAATGAGAAAACAACAAAGTGATAAATTTCAACACAGAACTGAAAGGTTTTTAAGATAAGCAGGAATTGGGGTAGAGCTCTGAAACACAACAGATTGCAGTCATGAACTCTGGCTAAGAAACAGAGCCACAGGTGGTGGAGCTTGGCAGTGTGAAGCCTGAAGCCACCACGCTGCCTGCAGTGTTGTCAACAAGAGAGCTTGCAGAGGAGACATCAGTCTGTCTTTCAATAATTTATATGAAGAAAACACTGTGAGAAAATAACAACACCTTTCTCTACCACATCTACTTAAGCAATTCTAATATCCAGGCTAGTCATGCCACTTCAGGTTGAATCCTGGCCTCAACAAAGCAAAGCAGGGTAGGGTAGAATTTGAATGGGAGAAATCAAGCTCTACGTGCAAGTTTGCAGAGGGTGTTGGGCAGTGCAGTAAATGGCTCTTACTTCTCCTTCAACAGCCTGAAGCCATTTTAGACTGCTAAAGAGAATTCTGAAAAAAAAAAAAAAATGAAAAACTGATCTGATAAAAGGTCAAACTTTGTCTGGTCAACAGCATTCAGATGGTCAAATCTCCTGCAGTCCAATCCCAAGATGGGGGTATCTTTGCTATTTCTCAACTTATTTAAGAAGAACGTAGCACAAGACAGCACACTGCAGAAGTTAACACCAATCCACAATGAACTGTTTACTTAAGAGGATCAAATCTAGTCACACATTATGAACAGCACCCTAAATAGAGGGGGGAGAGGTGCAGGCAATCTGTGACCACGACCTTGGACTGAACAACTATCAGAATCTACTTAGTTTCATATTAGACATATTCCTCCAAGCAAGACAGAAATGTAACATGTCAAAAATGAAGATGAAAAATATTGATTAAAAACTCACATAGGGAACAACTGAATTTTTGCACGATGCATTTTGAGATTTAGAGGACCAGAACAGGTGTGAAAAATCAAAGCTAGGCAAGTAACAGGGACACACTCTTTATATATACATTCAATTCCAACCCTATAAAACATAGCAAAATATTTTTTTGGCGACTGCACATTTCAACTGTTTGTTCAAAATAACTTGGTTTTCCATATGGGTGCAGATACGTTTTTAGACATTTGTCTTTTTTTACTTTTCCAAAACCACTAGCAACCATATAGTTACACAGAAATAATGTTTTCTTGGGAGCTTTCAATCAGAAAAAAGCTGTATTTTTTGCATCCATTGGAATAAAAACATTTTACTTTGTTGCATTAGCTTGAACACCAACAAGCCCAAAGGAACAGAGGAAAAATATTTTAAAACATGCTGTTAAGCACTGGGGAGTAGGGAAGTAGGGTTACACTTTATTGAAATTTAGACATAAATGAAAACAATTTTTCTATTTGAATTAGACTGTATGGGTCTTGCCTAGGTGCAATTAAGTGCTCATGAGATGTATACTAACTCATTATTTCAATAGTAATGATCCAGGAATCTTTTTTTCCCCTGTTTTGAAATCATGCACGCATGCATCTGCTTCTAAACAAAACGTTTAGATCTTTTGATAATAAACTTCATCTGTAAATAATTATCTTTTACACTGTAAAATTCACAATGCTCTTTTAATTTAGGTCAATCAGCAAAGAACCAACACTGATCTCTATTAAGAAGCAGAACATTCCAAACAAGCAATTAGAAGGTCCTCTGGCTTGCTGCCTTACTCTACATTTAGAGAAATATCCCATGGAAAGCACTTTTCTGAACCTTTGACTCTTATACATCTCTGGAAGAGGAAGACAGACAATCTGCTTCAGTTTGAAAGTAACACGTCAAGGTCCCGAAAGTTTAAATACTTCATATTGTAAACATTGTTTCTTTCGATACCACAGACCCCGTTACTTCTCATCCAGGCTGTGCCACATGGAATCTTTGTGGCTCATCTGGTTAACAAAGGAAATACAGTGAAGTTCTTCAGCTCAGTTACTCTATTTCCTGCTAGAACAATGAACACAGCAGCATTTCACCCCCTGCAAAATAAAACCCTGTGAGGCTTAAAGTGTAACAGAGAGAAAAGTTCACCTGCAGCGTGACGATGTCTTGACGAGTGAAGGGCTCATCTGTCAGGAGATCCTTGTAGCTCTTTGGTTTTATGTTCAGCTGCTCAACAGCCTAACAGCCAGACAAAAGACACAGATATCAAAAACCTGATTCTTGTGTGTAAATATTACAAGTAAATATGGGATATCGATCAAATCTTGAAGACCAAATCAAATAATTTCACCCTCTCAATTTCTCATGAAAATATGGCAGCTGCAATTTTTTCATTGCGGGCTTTAACAAATGAGAAGCTTTAGTCTCTCCTTACAAAACTTGACAGCTTTGTGTCGTTTGCTGGGTTGTTTTTTAAGAGGAACCCTGCAGTTTCCATTCCATAGTTATGTCTATCATTCAAACCAAATTAATCATAAAAGTACTGCCAAAAAAAAATAAAATCTTGCTTTCAGTTTTCTAAATTCTTACCTGCAAAAGACCCCTAAATCTATCTTATTTACCCAAACATTCTCTGTGCTCCTCAGATGGAAGTGATAATGTCCCAATACCTCCAGAAGTCCATAAATTAATTCCATGTTTATAATAAACCAGTAACTGCTATTACTTCATGTGGCACCACACAAAGAAGTCATGATTACAATTCCACTTGGGTTTACATAAATGTTCACAAGACACAAAAAAAAAATGCAGTTTAAGTGCCCATTTCTCCTATTCCCCTAGATCCAGCTAAAATGCTCTTTTTTTATTCACTGGTATAAATAGAAATGAGGCAATTTGTGTTTTCATGATGACACCATATCAGAAAGAGGACAACAGAAAATGTGTCTGTTAATTCAACTGAGAAGCACATAAAAGGTACTCATTTTGAAACACACGACTCAGTACATACAGATTAACTTAAGTTTGTAGAAATACTAAAGTTGTTCCTGTTTTGAAGGCTAAAGTTGGACAACCATTTGTAAAGTCAGTTCATCTCCCATACTTTAATTTCCCTGGCTGTAAAACAAGAATAAAATTTACCTGTCTTTCTAAAACACTGTAATTTTAACTGAAATGCATCAAGTATAAAATATTAATAATGAATGCAACAGAGAACCTACCTCATAGGCAAACACATTTCCAGTAGTCTTGATGGCCACAATATGGGAGTTATTTGTAAATACAGTAAACAGCACTGGACAGTGGTACTTGCCTGATAGAGGAAAAAAAAGTGTAAATTTCATGAGAACCAGCAGCTATTTCGAAATAGCTAATTTTTCTGAGTTCTGTGGATGATATTTACATTAATTTTTAATATAAAGTGTAACTTTAGTGTATTTAATGGCATTTTACTAACATTTTATTCTCCAGCAACAGAAAATGTGCCAGAAAAAGTTACAGTTAATAGAGCTATAAAACAAGCAAGGAAAATAAGAGTTTTGAAATCCATTGCCTTAAATTCCCTAACACAGAACTTTGCCCAGCTTGTTCGATATTTATAAAATACCACAATAAAATTGTTACTGTTGTAATCAAAGATCTCTTGATAACATGAACCTGTACCTTGTAATGTGTCCAATGCTCTGTATCATTCTTGTCCCCAGGAACAGAAGTTTAGCTAATAGCCTTCAGTAAAGTTCACAACACTTGTTGTGCTTTAAGCAGAAGGGAGCATTTTGTATTCAAATGTGGCAAGCAGAATGCCATTAAATCTCAACACGTTACTTAATAAGGAACCCAGCTTCTGCTCTAATCAAGCTGTAAATTTTCCCAGGAGGGTCAGCATAAATATTAAGCAAGTCAACAGCAAGCAAACTGATGGGAGGCAATGTAGGAGGAAAAAGAAAAATGTCTGGATA
This sequence comes from Regulus satrapa, assembly GCA_013396955.1. Classification (NCBI taxonomy): domain Eukaryota; kingdom Metazoa; phylum Chordata; class Aves; order Passeriformes; family Regulidae; genus Regulus; species Regulus satrapa. The sequence goes on along the minus strand of VWZN01014450.1, from coordinate 319,336 downwards.
ATCTCAGCAGAAAGCAATTAGAAGGTTATTAATACTTGATCAGTTTGCTAGACCTGGGGGTTCGGGTGAGATTTTTGAAATAAGTTTGGCCTATTTGGTTCTTTTTTTTTCGTAATTACCATTTGAAAATGAAAACCAGCAGGGAGGCCAGAACAGGCTGCTCAGAGCACCTGCGGGGACAGGGGAGGCAAACACCTGCAGAGACTGACCACTGACTGTGCTAGCAGAGGCAGCTGTGCCCCTCTGCACACGCCAAAGCTCAAGACACTTCTGTTAATGCCACCAGGGCTGAAGGAAAAGCCACTGTCACAAGGGACTGAAACTCAAGAAGTTTAGAAAGGGATTTTTGCAAGGGGTACAGCCCAACTGATGGATACAGACACATTGGTAAAGTGTGATGCCTCGTTCCAGCTTCACAAAAAAGAACAAGTCATCATGTTCTCAGTCCTAGGAAAAGCAAAACTGCTGAGGGCACATACATGTTGATCTGGATAGAAAGTACTCAGCTTGTAAGTGATCACTAAATGTGAGAAACTGCAATGCCCAAAGATCTTTTAGATCATATTTCTGTGTGAAGAGAGATCCTACATATGTGGCAACCATTCCATGTTATTTTAGAGGAATGTTCGCAGACAGACAGAAATGCGACATCTGATTTTTGTCTTTTGTTGCATTTTCCCTTGGCTGTTGTTGTTCCACCCCAGCATTATGAGCTGGAGTTCTTTAGGGAAAGCACAATGTCACTGTATCTTTCAAAAGCCTTGGCCGTACTGGCTATTGATCAATTTTTAACACCCTGCTCTTGAGACAGATGGAAGACAAGGCACAGAAGAAATCCATCAGCTATAGAAAAGAGCTTGTAATCCATAGATTTTGGTAAGATAAGCAGACAGACACTCCAGAATTTTATTCCTACCTAATCTTACCCATTTTCATTTGAAAGAAATCATTACCTGTTTTGTAGAAGATGAATTCATCTCAACTCTTCTCTTTTGTTCCTACCATGCTCTCTTAGGAGGTTGATTTTATATCAGAAATAAAACTTGAGGCATCTGTCTTGTGTGCTTCTATTCATAAAATCCCACGTGTTTATTTAAGTCTAATCCCTTTTATAAACAAAAAGCTGTTTGAATGAACAGCAAATATTGCCACAGGCAAGTTGGAAATAAGATAACATTACAGAAATTTCACTTTTTCTGATTCTTTCCTTAAAGTAAACAGTACCTTAGTGCAGTGGCAGCTATAGTAAAGTGAAATTGCTGAATAATTTAAAGCTCCCCAGTGTAAAGAAAAACAGAAATGGGACTTTGAAGGTAAATATATCACTCACAAGAAGCAATTATTCTACTCAAAAAAAAAAAACCATGATAAGGAACACAAACTACTTAAGTTCACCATGAGTAAGACAAACGAGAATTTATTAAAGCACTCATTAAGGAAAAAAAATCCCAATGAAACACCACCCCAGAAAATGACTGCACTTACCTTCACTGTTTTTAGCAAAATTCAGCTTTATAAGTGATTTGGCATCTAGTTTCTAAAGAAAATAAAGTATTAAAAAGATTAATCACAACAGAATGTAACCATGGAAATAAAAGGAAACTGTAACATCACTGTTAGGACTTCAATAGTACATAATTTATTAGAAATATACTGTAAGTTGTCTGAATCATCAGAACCCTGGGAATTCAAGTCACAGCCCACAAAAACAAGGCTCAGGGAGCCTGAGAACTGGGATAAGTTTGTTTACAGGGCTGTACTTGACACAGCACAGCGCTAACCATGGGGAATCAGCTCGAGGAGTTGCACAACTCTCAGCACAGACTGAAAGGGGTGTTTGCATGAAAAGCTAAGAGGCAAAGATCATTGCTGCTGATCAGAAAGGGCAATTCAGCAGGGACCTCTGAAGAAAGTCATAAAGCCAGCAAACCATTTTGGCAATCAAGTTTGATGCCTTTTCTGCAATAACTGTAATTTTCCTTTTACTCAGAAAATGTGCAGCACAGCTCACATGACAGCCAGCAATAATAAAGAGAAATGGAGGCACAAGTTCTCTGCAGAGGCACTTGGGGTCACAAAGGAGAGTCCCAGGACGGATTTTCAGACACTTAACCCCCAGGTAACAATTCCACTGAACAGAGAAACAAGATGATAGTCGAGATTGGGATAATGTTCTCCAGCTCCAGAGAGGACACCTCAAACTAAGCTGCTCCTGCCTCTCCTCTCCCTCTCCTTCTGCTTCATCAGAATCATGTCTGTGGCATTTTCTGCTGCCCTCTCTCTGGAAGGGTTTTCTGACATGGGAAGAGAAGAGCTGTCGGGCTGGCAAACATTTCTGGACAATCAGGCTGCTCCTGTCCTGCAGCCTTCTGTAAGACATGGAAACTGCAAACACACCCCAAATAACAGTGAGCCTTCAGTAGCATGCCAGGCCCCCAGCCATTCCATGGGGTCAGGACGTGGTTTGGGTACGTCACTGGCCAGGTCACATCCCAGCCTGGGTGACCTCACCCGCACAGCCCACCAGGATGGTCAGGTAGGGCTTTACTGTGGCACCCAGCTGGAGACCAAAGTCCAGCCCAACAAGCTGCAAGGCTGAGTCAGGATCTGAGACTTCTAAAAAACAAAGCCTTTGACTGTATCAGCTGTCAGAGACAGTTTCACTGCCAAATGGATCCTTAAAAGCACACATAACACAGGCCTTTTCAAAGAAACAAATGGTTCTCTTCTCAAAACACGCACCTGAAGAGATTAGGGAGGTTTTTATAACCCAGACAGGTCTTTATAAACAGCTACCAGTGGAGATCTGCCAGCACCGGTGCCGACACTGCTACTTCAATCATGATGGCAAAGAGCAACAAAGAAAAGTGTGAAACTAACTTAGTGGGCTTTCTGTGCCTAATCAAAATTCATATTCTTGGCTTACAGAGTACATGTTATGACAGCTGGACTAATTCGTTTATAGGAAGGTGCTTCTCAAATTGCTCTCGACCAACTGGCAGGCTCATTTGCTGCCAGAAAGGTAAAAAATCTCTCTAATTTATTAGCAGGAAGAGCAGTGAGAGCTGTTAGGAATAAGATGGGAAGGGATAAAAGAGGCCAGGTTTGGTTCTATTTAGTCATGTGATGGAAGACCAGTACCGCTGCTTTTCCTTAAGTGGATTCTCAAAAAAACCACCCAAACACTCCAATATCTGCCACTGCTGGGTACATAGAAGGACAACAAAGGCTATGGCAGCTTCTGAAATAACTAAGTAAATGCAGAGCTTTATTTATTTCCCTTCTTACAATATTAAATTTATCAAAGAAGTAGTAGAGGAACTGCAGTTGCCAAAATGAACATCTGATTCTGGACAGATCTGTTCAACCTGAACAATTATTAACACAAAGCAGCATCCATCTGTGCATATGTTGTGCAACAGCTCAAAAATTATGTTTCGAGAAAAAGCTTCTTTAGAAATGCAACCACTGGAAACATTGATAATTTCAAGAAAGGTCCTTAAATTATCCTCCTGGCAGACCTGAGCAATGCCCAAAACATATGAGCACCTTTAAAGAAATATGGAAACAGTTCCATAAGAAACAGTTTAGCATGATTGAAGATTCAGATTTATACCTTGACAGAAATTTCACAGAAAAGACAGACTAAACTGCTGTGCAGACTTTAAAGGTAGCAAAAGCTGCAGGGTACTGTTTCATTTGTCAACCTATGATGTATTGTTAGAAGGGCTGCCAAGTCCTCGGACTCTCACCGTGCCCAGGGAAATAGTATGGTATTTCAGGTCACATCTTTCCATAATATGGAGAAAGGTTATTTTTCAGCCTCAGCTACTCACGCTGCATCAGTTGCTCGTGCTGGATCTGATCCCCACAGAGACCAGCACTTACACAATAAAAAACAGTGATAGTCATACAGGAACTGAAATACTTCTGTAGTGAAGTGCTATATGAATATTACAAACTTTTCTTGCCACAGGCTGTCCTTCTGTCAGGCCTCTCTTGAAGAAGTGACCTCAGCATCTCAACTCATGCCCTTTGGAGCAGTTCTGTGCTTTGGCTTGCGTGGCAAGGCAAGAGGGGGATCTGGTGTTTTGTCAAAGGAAATCTTTGGAGCCTCAGAACAGCAAACCCAGATGATGATGTGCTACAAAGAATTGCTCAGTGCCCAAGACCAGGCTACAGGATCTGGCAACTGCACACAGAGCAGCCACAAACGAGGGAGTCCACAACCAGCACTTCAAGGAGGTTCAGTTTTGAAACACCTACGCAGTATCCAGGAAAGTGTAAAAGGATATGATATAAGCAAACTGTGTAATATAATTTTTTTCCTCTCAAGTTCTTCATTTCACACAGAAACAGGACTATCTTGCATGTGGGTGAATTTCCTTTTATTTATTCTCCATCAAAAGTCAAAGCTTTCCAAGCGCCATCACACAGTTTGTTGCCATGGAAATGACCGTTATGCCACAAATGGGCACCAATCTTCATAGGAAGAGACAGCAGGAGTGAATGAATCCTAAAACGAGTTGAAGTACTTGTTTTCATGTATTTTTCATTATTAATAATGCTTAAGAGAGAACAAATATTGCATACATAGCTCAAGTTCAAAACTATTTTCAACCTGAATTTCCCTGACACACACCCACCATCCAGTTTCAACCATGCTCCAGTTAAGAAAGCATGAGGGAAAAAAATGTTTATTAAAAACACTCGATCGAATTAAATTCTAAATTCCTAATGACAATGAAAAGGCCACAAGCATCTGCCACTTCCCTTAAGCAGAAATAAGAGCCGCATATTCCCTTCTAAAAATATTTTATGCAGAAATACTGGAAAGCAGACGCATTTCACGGCACGTAGTGCCAGCTGCTCCACAGCAAGGAAGGGCTAAAAAAAAAACCTAACGCAAAACCGTGCGAGCTCTTTTCTCAGCTGACTCCTCTCTTGCAGGCACACTTCCATAAAGGCAGCCAAGGCTACTTTTGGCCATGACCTACTTTCCTGCGGCAGCGAGCAGCCCCAGTGCCCCGTGCGCTTCTCATCTGTCAGCTGACAGCGCTGGCTCCGGCGGGATCCCAAAGGGCACCATCCTTTATTGATACCCAGGCAGAGGTGCTGACACCACGGAGGTTAGTGGGGCACTGTAGCAGCTCGCGAATGGAACACGCCGAGTGTTTCGAATTAAATCATTCTCTGTCATCGCAGGGTGTCTCGTGCAGATATGACCTACAATCCCCACGCATCAATTAGTTACACTTGCTGGATCTCTTTGGTCTGTGGCTGCACGTTCTCCTTGTTAATAAAGCTCTGACCCTGTTGGATAAGCACCAGCCTGAAAAGAAACAAAAAGGGCTCCATGGCTTCGCTATCCACACATGGGCAGAGTTGGTGACATGTGGCAAGAGCTGTGTTTAGTAAAGACAGACTTTCCCACCCTACCAATGGCAACTGAGTAAGTGTTCAAATGTTCAGCACTTGGGGATTGGACCCCCTGACCAGACACAATGAATGGCCTCTGTCAGGACCACACTAAAATCTAGGGAAGATTGGGGTTGCGTGGCCAGGTTTTGCTAGTGGGGGGCTACAGGGGTCGGTTCTGTGAGAAGCTGCTGGAAGCTTCTGCTGTGTCCAGCCAGCTCCAGGATGGAGATGCCGCTGGCCAAGGCTGGGACAATCAGAAATGGTGACAAGGCATCTGGGATAGCATATCTAAGAAGAAAACCTCTCCAGGCCCTTTCTCAACCCATAAACCCCCAGTGACATTTTCTCTCCCCTATCCAGTTGCGGAGGGCAGTGAGAGAAGGGCTTTAGTAGTGCCTGGGGTCCAGCCAGGACCAATGCACTACATGGGGAAAAATTAATGTGCCACATCTGAACTGGCTGATAGGAGGTCAAAAACCACTCAGAGCTGGCATGGCCTTTTGATGGTTTTCATTCCACCAAAACAAGAAACACAGAGTTACCTGAAGCAGAAGATAAAGCCAAAACAAATGCTAATCTTTAAATGCAGCATTGCCTACCGAGTACCAAACTTAGCTTAGCAACAGCAAATGAATTTTGTATAACATTCTTTGGTTCCTTTAAAGATGAGATCTGTTACATATAACTTTACAAACAGCATCCCATTTTAAGAAGTCCTCTTACAACTTTCGTTGCTATAAAATCTTCCTAAAAATGGGGACATGAGTTCAATGAATAGTACTGGAATAACTCCATGAATAATGTTACTTATTTCAGATTTTGTAAATGGACTTAAAGACGATAAAGGGCATTGGAAATCCTCAAGTCTACACCTTAGGGTTTTCAATTGGAAACAGCAGCACTGTTTTAACAAGATAAGCCATCTATACCTAGTTTAAGACTCCATGAAAAATTTGGGCTCAGCAGCCAAGAGGCCAGAACAGTCTCACAATTCAAGGTATCCTTTCTATGTTTCTATGTTTAATTCAACAACAAAAATACTCAGTATTTATCACAGATGCTTACATAATGCTAAAAAGATACCCTCAATTCACATTCTTGGATGAAGCTGCTGTTTAACTGCTGTTTTCATGTACTGCTGAGCTAGAATGGAAATGGACACAGAAGATCCTTCATTATACACATCTAGACCACTGTATTCACATATTTAAAAGTTAATTAAACTGACACCATATGGTCACCAAAGCCTTGTCCAGAGAACCATAAAGATATGCTTGATAACACACATGGTTCACAGACACCAGCAATAATGCTGCTCTGTCAGAGAGCACATTAACAGAAATTACCATGAGAAAAAGACATGTAGCTGTATTGCAAGATCAAACCTGCAGTCTTAATGCAGTCAGAAGTTTACCAATCCAGAGACCCACAGCCAAATACAGCACAGTTCAAGGAAAATAAAGCCTTGCAGAAGCACCAAAAATCTAGTCTCCAATTTTAGTGAAAAACAGGCAAGTAAAGATCTGTGGGAAACCTCATGCTGCATCTCATTTAAGGCTAGAGCGCTTCACAGCTGCTAGTTTTTCAAGTGTCACAGTCACAAAATCCCATCCGACGTGCACACTTACACCAAAACACAGAAAAGGAAAAGAAGAGACCATCTGTTCAGTCTGTAAAACCTAGATGTAAATACTTTTTTGCTGTGAGGGACATAATGTATCAGAAATAACGGTAGTGTGTTTATCTGCCTGTGCTCAGAGGTGGGTAACTGGATCAAACACTGCCCAGCACCACCACAGTCAGTAAGGTGTGAAGGAGGAACAGCAGCTTGGCCAGTGACTCATGACACTGGAGGGTTTTAAATGTCTTTTTTTGATAAAGCACTTGAACAGTAAGTAGAAGCAAATCTCATCTTCTTTGCCCTCGCTGTTTCCCAAAGATATAAGGAATTGGAAAATAAATCCCCGTTTCAGGACAGATAAAGGCTAACTCTTAGTAGTGCTGGGTACACTGCTATAAAACACCCAAACAACTCTGGAAAAGAAAGAACCAGCTATCCATGTTTGTCAGCAACAAAGGGGAGAGGGAAACGCTCAGAAAACCCAACAAAAAATGAGTTATCTGCCAGGACAGGATACAACCCAGGGGGATTTTCATTCCCTTGATGGCCCCTGTGTTTTATGACCATTTCCTTATGACACATGACTTCCCCGTCATTCCTCAGGGCAGAAATCATGTCCTCATATGTTTCTATCCAGGGGCCTTGAAAATTTATGGTCACTAGTCAAATATTAACTCATTTAGACTGCTGACTAAAAGCTAATAATTTCTGAGGCCAATGAGGTAAGACGACACAGCTCGGTTGCTGCATATTGAAGAGTTCACCTCATTCCAAGTGGATTCTGGGCATTTGAGCAGCAGCCTGTGTCTGCTGGCCCAGACAAAAATGCACCTGGAGAGAGATGCTTAACGACAAGGGCACTAACCACCCATGTCTGAAAGGCTGCTGCTGCCCACGGAAATACAGGCAGCAACGTTCAACTGGAAACAACAGAAAAAAGTGAAAAGGAAGAACTACTGCTCATCCTGGCTAATTCTAACTTAATTAATAAGTTCCTGTTTTTGAAATGACCCAGCCTATCAAAAGAAAATGTAACAAATTCTCATTTTCTCAAAGCACCCTTCTTGTCTCAACACACACTGAAATGGTTTTTGGTTTTACACTATCATGTGTAATATATCAAATATTATTGAAGTATTGCAGGAAGAGATTAGAAAATATTCCCACCACTGTGCCAGGCATTCTCACAGCATTTACAGTGTATGATTAACTCTGTTCAAAGATACATTAAAATTTAACAGATGTGGAGGAGAACTGTGACCATGTAGGGTATAGAGAATTTAAAGGCACGAAGAACATCTGGGACAAAAATACAAGTCTCAACAACAAAATGTCAAGAAAGCATTAAATTCCTCCGTGCCAAATACACAGACACTAACAGAGAGAAGCACAATTTTGGCACCAATACAAATGAGACTAAGCTGGTCAAACCCAAAATTTACAGAAGATATGTATCAGATGAAAAACCATCAGCAGAAGCTCTCAGCAGCCACAGCAGGCAGAAAACAAACACTGGTTCAAGGCAGAGCACGCAGTTTGCAAAGCAGACTGACAGAGCCAAAGACCTCAGACAGTCTTCCAGTTTTCTGTTCCTAATCATTTCACTCCTCTTTCTGCAACACACAAAAACCAAGATGGATTTGTCTGAATCATTTTTCAACAACAAAGCTTCCTTTGGCTTTATTTCTGTAAGCTTTGTTCTCTGCTCTGTAATAAGCTATTACTCACCCAGAACAAAACTGTATTCCCACCCCACACCGAAACTTTTCTTATAAATAAACAAGGAAAAAAACTCTTACTTCAAATATAGAGAAAAATATGGTAAGTTTAACAAAAGAGGAAAAAAGGAGGCAATTGACATTTAAACTTATGCACTATCTGCAAGGCCTGACTGAGTTGCATCAGACAAATTAAGAAATATACTTTGAATTTCAAAGCTGAAGATGTGCCGACTTCTTCTGACATGTACGTGAAAGGAGTTCTCTAGAGAAAAATTAAAATTCTCATTTATAAATCACTCATATTACATCCAAATGAGACCTGAAGTTACTGATCCACCTATATGATCACTCATTTCCAAAGCCCCAAGGAGGAAACACAGCAGACTACTTGGATTTCAGGTGCTGTGCTCTGATGTTGAAGAAAAAAAACCCAATGTGACAGGGATATGACTCACTCCTGAATTCTACATAATGAAAATTATCTCAACCGGTCAAACTATTTAGCTTTTAATTATACAGTCTCAGCACTCTAGATATGGAAAGCTGATATGGACATAGCCTGCCTGTGGAAGTCTCCCCAGCATTCTCCTGCTGGCATTTTGTGTCCAGACAAAAACCAAAAATGCTCAAAGTAAGCACAATTTCTTTGGAAACAGCAAGTGAAGAAAACTTTTCAAGACAAAAAGATGAAAAAGCACTAGGAAAATCTAACTCTTACTTCAACGTGCCATTTTTAGATGATCATCAGAATCGTGAGGCAACATTACCATCAGGTTACAGAAAGGTCTCAACAATCGCTCTGAAAATGCATCCCACTGAGCATTATCTATGGCTATTGCATTTTCCTGACAGTGTACACTGCTCTGCTGCCCTGAAAAAGGGCACCTTCAAACCACAGGGTTTTGTCTAATGACATCCATTATTTGCTGCTCATTATCTAGAAACACATCTGGAACAACACAATTAAAGCAGCAATCTGCAGTAAATTACCTCACAGACCATATGAAGTGAGTTAAAAGCCATTGTCACTGTTGATTTAGCCAGTGAGGGTCACATGGAATTGGAACTTCTCCTCCTCCCAGCTCAGACCCCAGATTGGTTCCACTTGACTCAGGGTTGGATGAGCTTTGTGTGTGACTGTGATCTCAACACCTCTGACTCAGGAATGTGTGAAGCTCATCCAACCCACCTTCAGGAGTCCATTCCTGAAACACAGGGACGGACCTGCACTGAATACGTGACAGAGGTGGAAAGCAATCTGCAGTGAACCATAAAGTCCTGGCTGGAACTTCAACTGCACTTCAACACCTGCTCCTACTTGGTATTTCCCACATTGCTCACACACCACAGTTTTTTTATTCAGAATACTGCAAAAGTAGAAAAAAATACCTAAGCCCCCACTCCCCAGGTGAAGAAACAATTATCAAAGTGTCCTATTTCTATCTCTACACTTTCAAAATACACACATGGTAAAAACACTTTTGTGTTTAAGGAAGTTTCACTTTTGCTCCAATTTCTGCATCCTTTTCAGACAGGATTTCCCTTACTTAGATAGCCAAAGTCTTTTTTAGTGCATTAAAAAAAGTGTTCTAAGGTTGTTTGTTCATTTTTTAAAGTGGGATGAACAAATTAACAGTAAAAAAAGTCATCTTCTTCACATCCCCTTCATTAAACCAAGTCAGCAAGCTTCACTGTAAAACCAGCAACTGGTTTCTATGGGATTTATGAGACTCACTAAAATCTACTTGACCAAATCAAAAAGAAATCATGATTTCAACAACAAAATGAAGTAACATTAGCCATCAGCATTTGGAAGATAAATATATTTAAGAAATGTATTTGACAACGATTTTCCAAGTTTTGAAATAACAGATTTATTTGCAATTTTTTTCTTTTGTGGGTAAGAAGATATAGGTTTTGAAAGTGCCTGTAATTATTATGGCAACCTTACTTCAAACAAATGATTGAAAAAAAAAGGGCACTGTTTACATTCCTAGTGAGCAGGGCTGGAGGGAGGAGGTGTCCACTGCAGGTAAAAGCCCTCTGGTGTGAGGCACAATTATTTGATCATGTTAGTCATAATTTCACCCCAAGTCAGCTTTATTTGGTAAATACAGGATTAAAGAGTGTGGGAGAAAAATAGCAAATATTTATATTGTACACAGAGCAAAGCCTTGTGTCCAGCTCTCTCTTTTTAAAAGGCAGATGTCTCACTGGGAAAAGTCAGGGATTTTTAGCCTTTTGACTCCAAAGCTCGTTCTCATTTCCCATGTAAGTGGCTCTGCCTTCCATAGTACTTAATCATATGCACCAGACTCTTCTTCATGGTTATCTTCAGGGGCAGACCAAGCAAAAGGATTTTCTAACCTGTAAAAAACCCTCAGAATTTATCAAAAATTTCCTTCTTAACATAGTGAGAAGCTCAAACTTTGTGACAGTTAAGAAAATACCCTCTGTGGCCTGCAGATCTGGATCCCAACCTTGCACGAGATGGGGCACAACACAAATTCTGCCTCATTCAGACTAAAAATGTGACTCTCAGTCCAAATCCACCACATGGCATCTTCAGGTCTCCTAACCTGACTCATAGGTCAGGCTAAATTAACTGGACTGAATCAAATTTACAGGCTTTCCAGTGTTCAAAAGAATCAAATTCCCCCAAAAAAGGGGGAACCAGAGACAAAGACAGCAGCTACTTCTGAGACAAGGGAACAGAGATATTTGCCCAATGTTACAGAGCCTTGATAGGGGCTAAAAGCACAGCCACAACAATTTGGCCTGCCCACACACAGTCAGAATGTCACTGAACCAGAGTGTAAAAAATAGTATTGACATCAGACACGTTACAATGCACAGGAGGAAAAATAGCTCAGCCCACATAGAACATATCCACGCAACAAAGAAAACCAATTTCCTTGAAATTCCTGTCAAAAGACACGCTGATCTATCATCTGCTCATATTTCAGATTCCAACCAAGCTGACAGGCTCTGGCCAATCTCACTCCTTGAAACAGGTACCCTGAGCCCAGCTGGCTGCCTCCTGTGGGCATGCTGGTCAGGCTGTCAGAACGTCACTGCATGAAATGTCCTGGCAAGCCTGCAACTCTCTGCAAGCCCAAGAAGCCAAAGTGCTGTTGTCAGTAAAAAGGAATGAGCTAACTATCACTTTCCACTTTATTTTATGCAATTTTAGTGTAAGGATAAGCCAGGGCAGTGTCCTGACAAAGCTGATACAAAAAGTGAGGCAATGTCAACTGACAGACTCTAGTTCAACTGCGAGAAATGCAGTGCTGCTTCCAAAATTATTGGTGGAGCAGTAAAACAAGCATTCTTTACTACAAGACATTGTTAAAAAAGGGGGAGAAAATAAATCCAAAGTTGCTTTCTAGAACAGCTCATGGTAAATTCTAGACAAATGTCAACAATGATTTGCATTGTTGCATTTCTTTAAAAACAAAGGCTAGTCCAATAGTTCAGGATTCAGAAGAATCAGTTGTAGATCAGTTCAGAGACAACCAATTAATAAAAGACTAGCACAGTCCTATCCCCTGGAGCACAGTGAGGATAAACATATTAATGACTGCAAGGCTCTCACTTCTCCACTGAGGGATCCACTTCAGAAATAAGACAGCTAGACAAAACTAGTGAGTGCCAAGGGTGCACCATTAACATCCAAGTAGTCTGTCGACTTCACTGAAACATCTGTCCTGCAGCAAACCACAGCTAGAGAAGCACAAGCCACAAAGGGTTTCATTACTAATTTTTACTTCCAGACAAATAAATGGAAAAATTCTCCAGAGCCTCATCACCAACCTGTGCAAAGTAACTCCATAAGTCAGTGTACACAACATGGCAATGCAGCTAATCTGGCTCAATTGCTTTCTAAATGAACCCAAAGTCCTCATTTTCTCTAAGTCACCAATTTATAACAAAATACACTTTCTGGTTTCTATGAACAAGCTGCACAGGGAACAGAGGGTGCACGCACAGTGACAGATTCAACAGAGAACAGAACAGTCCAGAGATGCACAAGCTCAATTCACTCAACTTCATCTGCCACCTGCCCTGCCTTATCCCAGCACTCCTATGCCATTCCTGGCAATGCCACCCTCCCCCTCCAAAAACCTGAGCTACCCCTCTGGGAAACAAAGTGTAAATGACAATCCTTCTTTCAATCCCACTCTTCAACTTAGAGCTCCACAGGGCTGGATTGGGCAGGGCTGTGTGCTACTCTGGAGAACAAGTGTCTCCTTTTTTCCCAGTTGATCTGGAACATCTTGGTCCTGAGGAGGAGAGAGCTGTAGAGCACCAGTGCACCACAGAGCAAGAGGGAGGAAGAAAGGGCTCCCCAGACAGGGATACAAGTCTGGTAAACTAACGGGTCTCAAGGCCTGACTTAATTTAAACTTTTATGGTTCACCAAGTATGTTCTGCACAGTCTTCCTCTCTCTTCACTACACAACACGGTCAGGCATGTTACACTCCTTGCTTAGCATTTATTCAAAGCAATTTTAATCCACATCATGGTTCATGGTCTGCAATGAGCTGCTCTGAGTGCAAAAAACTGATCTGGTAACACCCCAAAACTCCCAACCAAAGCAAAGAGCAGCAAGGTGGTGAGAGGCTGGAGAAAACAAATGAAACAGTAATTTCATTCCTTCTCAACAACATGCCAGCCTCTTCATGTGTGAAGAAAGACCTTCAGTCATCTCACCATTGTACAAACACACCTGCAGGAAGATATTACGTCTCAGACAGGCTGTTCACGTTTAGAGTTTGGAAAGCTGCAGCTATATTTAGCTTTTCCTTGTATGTCTCTGACGGGAAAATCTTTAATCGAACACAAGATTATTTCAGAAGGAATCTCACAGCCCAGAGCCAGCGGCAAACTTCCCCAATCCTGGGCAATGGCTGCCACCCAGCGCCTGGAAATGTAACTGCACACGCTGAAGGAAAAGACAAATCTCAGTAGCTCGAGCAACAGTTTGTGCTTAAAATCTTCCTCTGTACCCTCATAAACAATGCACTTCAACACATTTGAAAAAAAAAAAATCCAACAGGGAAATATCTCTCCAGTACTTCATGTCTATTCAGTGTTTTATAACTTTTTGCTGCTACAGAAAGTAATCCCTTCAAAATTATCACTTATGCAGAAAAAGGAGGGACAAACTCCCAAAGGTTTCTCTCACAGTGAACCATCATGACAGAAGCTTTCTGAAAGATACTGTCAGGAAACTCAAAAGATCTTGTAGTGTAAGCATATTATTCACAGTATCACTTAAATCTGCATGATGCCAAATATCCTTTGGGTTAGGAAACTTCTCTGAGTTTAATCCCAGATGGAGAGGTGAGACCCCTTGCCCAGAATTCTGATTATATGAGACAGCAGTAAAGTCTTTTCCATCAATGACCAGCCAGGCTATCCGGGCAGCACCAGCATTAACAGCAGCTTGTATTTCTGTCTGTAAGATGTTCACTATGGCACAGCTGGAAGGCAGGCTGGAAGATACCCTGGGAGTGAACCACTCACCTCTGCCCTATTTACAATCACATCACAAAAAATAAATAGAGGTAATGCTCTCCTTTCTTCCATACATCTTGAAAACCGCACTCCCATTCAACTTCTTTTGCTTTCATGAAGGCATTTTTGCTTCTCCAACAAATTAAATAAAAAGCTGAACATAAAGAAAGCAACACAATGTCAATCCACCCATCATTACTTACTTCTCCTGTGATCGGATTGGTTCCGTATTTCTTTATCCAAGGTACAATGCTCCTGAAAAGATAAGGGACAAAGCAATTTATGACAAGCACCATCAGAACCTCTGCTAATGGCCACAACTGGTTTTGGTCTTGCTAAGACCAAATGATGATTATACAGCTGTAACCAGTTCAACAACACAAAAATAAAGCTAAATACAGATGGGAACTTACAGGATGTCAAAGACTGTCCCATCTGGTGTGCAAACTGGGTATTCAAATGGCTGCAGAGACAAACTAGAAAAAAAGAGAACATAACCTTGTTGGCAAAGCCAGCCAGAAATCACAGTGTAACTGGCAATCACATTCAGCATCCCCTGCTAGGGCTGCTTCCATAGTCCTGGCAGCTGTCAGCTCATGGGCATGGGAGATTCCTGAGCTGCCCAATTTACAAGGATTTCTACCAACTCTCTTCCTTCACTCTTGCACTTCAAGCAGTAAACTCTAAACAAAAAAATAGCAAACATATTCTTCAATCTACCTTAACTTCTATCTTAGGAAGAAGAGTGAACAACCAAGCACATTCTGACCAGGGACAAGTAGATTTGAGCCCTGATGACACAGATTTGAAAGACTGGGATGTGCACAGCAATTGCTCTGCATTATTTCATCATTTGTGCATCCTTGCAGACACTGATCATGGGTCTCAAGACTCTGTTTCAGTTCTTACTCAACTTTTTCCTGCCACACGACTGCCACAGCAGGCACAAATCAATGACAGTAACTGCCTCCGAAGGACAAGGCTTTAGTTCAGTGTCAACAGCCTGATACGTAAATGTCATTAAATAACGACAATGTAAATTTGTTGTCTTACCTGCAGTGATCAAATGATAAACGTCTAAAATTGGTTCGTGGAAGGTCTGTTTATGGAAAAAGAAAACCCACACAACGGATTTTAATAAATACACGGTATTCTAGGTAACAAAGAAATATCTCAAAGTTACATATTGGCACATAAACGGCAGCAATCTACTGATTACAAGGATAAATACCCTAAAGCTTGCGAAACTACAATTAAAATTTCTGAGCTGAAATTACACTCAAAAGATCAAAGCAGAACTCCGACGGACCGACAGCGCTGAGTTTAAACGCGATAATTACGGCTCGCGCCCTGCCCCAGCAGTGCGCACGGACCCGGCGGAGGGCGGGCACGCTCAGCCGGCCACAAACGCGGCATTTCCGAGCGGTGCCGCTGCCCGAGGCTCCGAGGGGTGGCCCCCGCGACCCGGGGCTCTGAGGGGCGGCCCCACGGCCCTCACCTGCTTTCTTGCCGCCGTAGAACTGCGTGTACTCGGCGCACGTGATGTACCTGCGGGAGAGGGCGGGTCACTCGGCGGCGGCGGGTGCGTTCCGGGGTCCGGGCAGGCCGGGGATGTTCGGCCTCCAGAGGGATGGTGGGAACTCAGAGCAGCCTTCCAGGGCTTCCGCTTCACTAAAACGTGTTTTCTTGCCCGGAGTTTAAAAGTCTTTGTGTTCCTGGTCTGTTGGGCAGTGACAGAAACTCCTAAGGAAAAATGGGTAGAAAAACCCGCTTGGTGTCTTAATACGGATATGGCTGTTCACAAAAAGTATTTCAGTTCTCTTCAAAAACTTAATGGCAAAGAACGTACAGTCCCTTAGCTAATTACCTTTAAATCCCACTAAAGATCCTTCATCACAAGACTGGTATGAACAGCACAGGGCTGAACAGAGGATGGTCAGATGCCTTGTCTGTAGCAGGAGGAAACTGCCAGTTGTCCTGGAGCTTTCACTCCTCAAACACCTCCAAACCTATTTGTGCTCCTTTTTCCTTTCCTGGTTAAACCATCGCCCTAGCAGTTGCCCACACGCAGCCACAGCAGGGACACGGATGGAGGTGGACAGTCAGGCTCCCCTTGACCGCAGCAGGCTCTGGGCCGACTGCGGCTCACCCCAGAAGATGGTGATACTAAACCATCTCTGAAAGTCCATGATTCTATGTTGTTATGGTTCTCTTCTGAGGAGCAGAATACTTGTTCTCACGAGTGTAATCTAACTGGCAACAGCATATGTATTATTGACATTACAACTGGTTTTCACTATCAGACTCTGCGGTGACAACAGCACAGCTACTCCTTGCCCTGGCAGAGGGTAAAGGATATTTTTTGTTAGATGTTTAGGGGAGAAACTGCCCTTTTACAAGGGTTTAAATGCACTTATTAATTTCTATTCTCTTACTCAAAAACATTGCAAAGTAAGGCATTGAGGCACATCCAAACAGCAGGGCCCGCAAAGAACCAACACTTTCACTTGCTCCTTTCCCAACACCAAGTATACTCTGGAGAAAGAAAACAACTTGTTTTCAGTGGGGTTCCAAAAGCACTTCACAAGGAACATGGCCATAAGTGCAGAAAGCTCCTGCCTGGCTGCAGTGCAGGCAGCCCGGGCAGTGGTGAGGGGAGCCTGCAGGGCTCTGTCTCAGCTGATGAGCATTCATTCCCACACGGCTCCTGCTCCCTACGGGCTCCAGCCGTAGCTGTCCACAGACAGCACCAGCACTTGTCGGATCACGCTTTCCAAGGAAAGCTCATCCGGACAGAATTATTTATTTCCAGACACGTTACCGTGATTCAGCCCATGGTGACATTCCTGGAGATGCCTGTGCCCTTTGTAATAATTCAAGACCATGTTTTTGCATTTTGTTTTTTTTTTAAACCAATGCAATGTTCTTTTATTTTGTACTTACAAAAAGAGCCACCCCATTGTATCCCTCCCCCACCCCCCAAAATGCCTTTTACAAACATTGAAAAATTAAAAACCTGATGATGACATGTTAATTTGGTAGAATTACTTTGAAACATAGCCTTTGTAATTAAACTCCTACAAGATGACTTTGTAGTGATAGCCTGATTATTGGCCAAATAAAATTCCATATTACAAGTTAGCAAATTCTAGTACAAAAATAGTCCATGTGTTAGAACAGCCTCTTATTATTATATTCACAGGAAAGAGTCTATTGGCTGCATAATACCTTAATATTTATGAAATTTCTTTTTACGTGGCTCATTCATCTAATTTAATATAGTGTTGAGCCTCAATAAATCCTCAGGCAAAAAACCCTAAACAGGGTTAAATATGCTGTTCAGTGTACTCTGAAGTACTGTGCTTTTCACAGGACATCCAAGAAACCGCACAAACAGTTCTCAGCTAGTTTTAATATTAAATGAGATCCAGATCCAAAAGGATCCCCCTGAAGTACATATCCATGACTTTCCATAAAAACAGAGGTCACAGCTTCAATGGTCAAGTTTCACTTGGGAAACTGTCCAGCTCCTCCACTCATCATTTCCAGGAATCCGCTGGGACCTCTGCGGCACAGCCCTTCTTCAGGAGTGTCCCCAATGGCCGGGCTCTCGCTCCTCTTTTGTCTCTGGTTAATGCTGTTCAGCAGTTTCTCTCAGACCAGGCCCCACAGGGAAAATCTGGGGACATGCTACTTGTCTCTCAAGATGTCCAGCTGCTCTTGATACTCTGTGAAAAGCCTCTGGAAGCGGAGGTTC
Organism: Regulus satrapa; assembly: GCA_013396955.1. Taxonomy (NCBI): domain Eukaryota; kingdom Metazoa; phylum Chordata; class Aves; order Passeriformes; family Regulidae; genus Regulus; species Regulus satrapa. The sequence continues at coordinate 301,295 of VWZN01014450.1, read as the reverse complement.
TGTCCAATAACAGGAAGAAGCTCTTTCAATAGTTCTCTCTTTCGTAAACCCTGCACAGAAAACACAAGCATCCTCAGAATCTATTATTTGTTATCATTAACATGTTCCATAGAGCTCTCTAAGATTCGTGCCCTTTTTCCTGCCTAGAGAGAGGTGTGGATTTTATGTCCTCACTCTGCTTCCATGACTCCCAGAATAAAAACTGTCTTTACATTTACATGCTCATGGAGCTGGAGCAGCCTGTGCAGTTCCAGACTCCAGGCTGTGTTCTGAGAGGGAAGACATGTCTTTGGCCTGTCCCTGCTTCCAAGCTGCTGTCTCAACAATGTGGAGAGTTGAACATGCAACTCTCCATCTGTGTCATACTCAAGACAGCACCAGAGTTGACACTGGAGCAACAAGCATTTGCCTGTGGTTTCAAAGGCAAATGAATCTCGGTGCCATGGGAGAAAGCCTGCTTATGTGATCAGAGCAGAGTGTGGAAATTTTTCTGGAAAACTCTTCCTTGTTCTTCATTAATCTATTATTAGGACTTACCATAACTGTTGATTCCCACTGACTTCCAGCTGAGTAATGGACTGGACCCAGTAAATCCCTGCATAATTCTCGCAAACGATATTCAAACCCTGGAGACAGTCAGAAATAAAATCACATTTGACTGCATTTCACTATATATAACCACTCCACAATGTAGCAGACAACATTCAGGAAAGAATTACAAGTATCTGGAATAAAATAAAGCCCAAAGCATTAATTTCTGGAAAATTATATTATTATATTTACAGCAATTCTTTGAAAATACAAGACGATTCTTAGAGCTCTGAAGGGTCTTATTTAAGGGTCTCAAAACCAAACCCACTACTAAAGATGATCTACAAGAGGGAGAAAAACTGAAGTCTGAAGTAATTACTCCAGCTTGTTTTAAGAGCTGACCTGAGCTCAGTCTCAATCTCCCCTCCCATACAAACATACCAGCTTTTAAAAAATCAAAACAGCTTTAGTAATTCCATAGACAATTTCCAGACCGCCTTTATTTACCCGAAAATCAGAGGGGAAAATTCCCTTGCAAGAAACAAAGGCTATTCAAGAGTAACTTGCCAATCAACATATCAAGTATTTTAATGGATTAGAATTCAGCAAATATTGAAATAATCATAATAAAGGGTCAATAATAGGATGTGCAATTTTCAAAGTTTAGCAGCTCTAGAAAACTAGTGAAGCAGCAATACCCATCTGGCAAAGCACAGTTTTTGTGACATGACCTATCCATCCATCCATGGCAGCAACATTTGGAGGTGCTAGAGGAGCCCAGTGCATGCAGCAGAGGTTCTCAGTTAGTGGAGGCTCTTAAAAGTACAACCATCTCTTTAACATGTGACCCAAGATGAATATTTTAATTTCAACTGGGGAAGGACAAAGAGAATCACACGCAGTTCAACAAGCTCTCTTGTTAAATAAAGTAAGGGTCAAAAGGCAAGAATTAATGAGTTTGATTTTAATTCTGCCAACACCTATTAGGTGGCGTAAGACAAACCATTTCATTTCCCTCCGTGCAGAACGATTATGCAAGGTGAGGAGTAAGGCTGAATTAATACAAAGGGAACTACTAAATTATGAATGTAGACAGGCAGAGATACAAAGATACAACAGAGATCTTTAGAATCCAAGAAGTATTAAGTCCGTTGGTTAACCTTATTTAACATAATAGCATGAAGTGTTTTCAATTATAAAATAGACAGAAGGAGCCTTTCTTGTGTGTTTCTTTTCTCACAGAATTTAACACGTGGAATTCACTACCACAGGCAGTTGAAATTTTAGAATGTAAAAAAATAGTAAAGTGCAAGCAATACAAGCAAATTCTTTGCAATTTTATGCATTTGGGTACAAAGTGTCAGAGACTGAGCAACCCCTCCATCTCACATCAGGCAGCAAATTGTCAGCTGGCTGAGGAGAGTTATACATTTTAGAGGGTGCTGCCGGTTTCCCTGAAACATCTGTAGTTGCAGCCAGACAGTACCTAGGATGATCCTGACAGACCACTGGGCTTTTTCACAATGCCACTGCCATTCCTGGAGTCTGCAGATGGCACTGCTTCCCCAGACCATGGTCTGTTCCCAGTCACTGTGTCAAAACCGGATTCCTGAGCACTGGGCACTGCACAAGCAAATGCAATTTGTTTTGGTTTTAAGCAAACCTGAGTCCAGAAGCCAAATGCTAAAAGGAGGATGTTAAGGGCAATCATACAGATACATGACAAGAACAGAGTGTTTCTTAGAAGCCCATCAGAGCTGCAGAGAAGTCCCAGAGCCTGGCAGGTCTCACCTTCATTAACTAGGTACCGTGCATAGATAAGGAGCCAGTGGTGATATTCGTGACTGGATTGTAACATAAGTGCTGCTGCTATCTGGTTCTCCAGGTATGCAAGCGTTGTTTCTTGTTGCACTAAATGAGGCATGGAGAACAATCTTGCAGCTTGCCTTCCTGAACTGCAAAACCAAAAAGATTAATGTGCAACAAAATCAGATACAAGTTTAAGGAATATATATCTTTTTGTAGCACTAGCTATACTGCACTGATCTTTCAGAGACACACAAGACGTAAAGTTAAAGCATTTAAAAGTTTTCTTGCATATAAACACATTGCCATAAGAAAGCTAATTAAAACAACTAGTTATTATGTTTCTCAGAAAGAGAATTTTTCATTCTGTTATTGTCTCTCTCTCTCTCTCAAAAAGAGAGCATTGTTTGTTTATATTTCAGATGCATTTAACAACAAATTCTCCTTCCCGTCAAGAGAACAGCAATAAAATCATACAATTCTACCACAGTTTCTCTCCGGGAAAAAATTAAACTTGGAAATAAAGCGCAGAAATAGCGAAGAAATCTGCCTGGGAAATCTAATTCAAATCCAAGGGAGGATGGGCTGTTAAGCTACCTACAGGAATCTACTCTCGCTCACACAATTCCTCGGTGATATTTTCACATGTTAAAAATACTCACTAGATGACTAATATCTCAACTTTCTCCAAGACTTCATGAAATAGATTCTTTGAGGCCAACTGAACTAACACAAAAACTGTAGGCCCACTCCACAAAGCTGGTAAACTCAAAATGAAAATGCAAAATGTAAAAAATGCAGTTTAGCTAATAAAAGTATAACAGAATTGCCCAATACTTTACTCATCCAATAAAGAGGAGCCTTAAAATTATCATATTTAGAGCATGCTTTCCTGCCTCCCCAAACAAACTCGTAACATTAAGATACAGACTACAAAGATGCAGAGGATTAAAAACCACTGCATGAACAACTGATCGTTTCAAAGCTGTTGGCGTTTCAAGAAATAACTCGGTGATCCAGGGATGTGAACAAAGAACATGAGAAAACCCTGACAGAGATGGGGTGAGACGGAGCGCTGCGTACTTGGATGTGCGTCCCTGTATGACAGCCAAGGGCCCAGAACACAGCATGGCTTCTTGGGATGGCAAACTAGTCCTGAAGTCTGCACATTGTGCTAGAGAGTCTTGTTTGTCAGAAACAAGATTCCTGAAAAAAAAGCAAACAACCAAAAAACGAGTCTGAGAAGGGAGAACAGCAACGTCAGCAGGTCCATCCCTGTTGTGCCTCAAAACCTGATTTGTGTTTTCACCCATAACCAAAAAAATACCACTGAAGTGGTTCAGAAATTCCAGGGACCCTGATTATTGCCACTACACGTCAAAATTCTGCTTGTGCCATGTCCCTCCTACCCCCAAAGTTAAAAATATTAATTACATAATATAATTTACCATTGGCTTGGAAGGAAATTAACTTTCTCCTTGCCATTTTGCAATCTAGTAAGCCATGCCCCAAAATGATGCCTGGAGTGAACACAGGTAATGACTTTCTCATTAAGAACTTGATTTTATCCTATGTCAGGTTTCCCCCAGACACACACACACACACACACACACACACACACACACATATATTTACAATCTTTTCCACAATTACAGCTATTCCTCCATATGGAGGGAGCTGACTTTACAGCTGCCATTCTCACATCTAATTAAGGATATAATCTTCTCTGGCTTGAGATGCCAGGAGAAAGAGTGGCTCAATCCAACGCTAAGTTTAGACATCAGACAGCACAGGGGTAAAATGGAACAAATATTTAAAATACCCTTTGCTGCTTTATCATGTTTAAATTTGAATGATGACTAAAGGCACTGGTCTTTTATATATTTCCCAAGCTGTGGTACAAATTAAGAAATCACAGCAAGTTCAGAATTATAGCTGAGAGTCTGTCCTTTGCTCCTTACTCCCTTAATAAAAAGAACAAATAAGGTAGTTTTCCTTTTCCAGAGGACTCGCTTCGAGTAGTTGAATAACAACAATTATTTGAAGAAGGAGTTAAAACAATAAGGCCTTTCATTCAGCAGGCTCATTACACTAATTACAACAATTATATTAGGATTACAACATGTGTTTTTTTCTTCTTAGGAAGACAACAAAGAACCTGTTCTGTAAAGACCCTGTAAATAATTAACCCATGCAAATTTTTCATAGGAACTGATGCCTTTCTATGGGGAAAGCCTATCTGATCCCCAACAAGACACAGACTCTTGTGCAGCCTTTTCTTGTGTTTAGTAATAACTCTGAGGTAGAATGATTTCTTCCCAATAAATCAGAACACGTCAGTTCCTCTGAGTTGCAAAAGCAGGAAATAATCCATGACTTACCACGTAGAAAGAGAAGGATTAAAGCAGTATGCCTTCCCATCAGACATGCTCATGATGGGAATTCCATGCTGAGTCAGCAAGATCTGAGAGACAGTTGCATCACTTCCTACAAGTCAAATCAGACCAAAGTGTTTCTTTTGGAGCCTTGCCTACGACTCATAACGTAAAAACCTGTATCCACCATTAATTATCAGTTACAGCAAGCAACAAAAAAAGGCTCAGTGCTGTTCTCAAGCACTGGTAGGAAGGTCAAGACACAAGCTAATGATGGCAAGCAGCAGGCTCAGTGCAGTAGCATTAACGTCAATTTTGCAAAATACATTATCAATCTTGATGCTGCAATTTATACAGAACATGAGCTTAATCAGGAACATTCTCCCTACCCAGGGAAAATCTTCAGCAACTCTGCCATGTCTTTTCTAACCCAAGAAGCCATTAGCTTTCTTTTTTCCCATTAAGGTAAAATTATAAACCCCAGCATATTTAGAATAGTATGCTCACTAAGAGCACACTCTAGGTGGGAGAGCTGGAGTCTCATTTCCCAGCATATTCCAAGCCCAGGGCTTTTACATGTAGATTCTATTGATGACATTTGCAAACTGCTAATACAACTGCTTTCTAGCTGGTTTGGATCAGTACTGTATGGATTAAATCTAAAACTGAAGCACTCAGAGACTGCTAATGTACTCTGACTCACTGCTTTTTTGATGATTTGTGTTGTGCCAGATATTGCAGTGATTGAAACTGAAGATTTTTAAGTAATGAATCAGAAGATAATCAGCTGTTGTTCATCACTGAGACAAACATGCAAATTGCACAGAGAAATTGCTGTAATAGCAGATTTACATTAAGAATTTATTTTGTGATCCTCACAACACTGAATTTCTACATTCAGAAGCAAGGCAGACTATGAGCTACAGAATCTCACACAAGTTTGCAATTCACTGATATTGTCATCACTGTTCTTTCAAGAACTTCCCTTTATTACACAATAATGAAGGGAAATGATTTTTTTAGGCTTTTCAGATTTCATAAAACCTCAATATATTCATAAATGGGACTAAATAGTACAGGTAGGCTCAAAGGTTGGTAATTAAAGGACTTTTTTATTACCTGAAAATATTGTTTGCAAAGACTCATCTCTAACAATGGCTGTCTGCTTGTGAACATCCCTGAAAAACACAAAAGGACAAATCTGCGGTCAACAAACAACTCAAAACTCCAAAATCTTTTAACAAATGCACTTCTTCACTATTCATGACAAAGTGGGGGGTTGGGGAGTTTATTTGGGGAGGGGTTTTGTTTGGGGTTTTTTTAACGTTTTCTTCATTGCTTTGACAAAATTATTTTGGCAAACTCAAACCCCTTATGGCAAGACAGAAGTTAATAGCAGAGAACAATTTTTATGGCTCTTTATGAGGAAACCTCATTACAACAAAGCAAACAGTGAGGATCCAAATAACTCCTTTGGGAGCTCTGACTTGCCTGAGACATTAGATTGAATTCAACAACTGTAAACAAGTTTCCAGCGTTTTTATCTTAGCATCTTGAAAATGGCTGCAGTACTTTAACTCTGAGACCGGTGTGCTTCATGGGTTGTGATGGAAGATGGAAGTACTCATACTTCTCTTTCCCAGCCCCCCACCCCATTCCATTCCATGTGCATCACAAGCACTTTAACTAGTGACTTCTCGCCAATTCTCTCTCTTCATTCTAGAATGAGGGTCAATATTCCGGACTATGCTAGTACTGAAACAGGATTCTGCTGAAACAGAAAAGAGTCCTGCCCATTTAAGTCTGCATAATCTATTCAAAAGTGGACTTGTGCTAAAGCTGGTGTGGTTTAAGCTCCTGTCTCAGCAGCAGTGCAGGGATTGAAGGTCCCTAGGAGCAGCTGCTGCAGCCAAGGTGGCCCTTACCAAACAGAGAGCGTAGCAGCAGTGGTGAGAGCCATGATGCAGGAGCCTGTGCAGTGCAGGGTGGAAATGGGTGTTTTCAATACGATGGGAGGAAGAAGGCGACGACCACAAGCTGAAAATACCGACAGTGTTCGTTTCTCACAGGCCACAGTTACAATCTCACTGGAAGAAAATATAAAAACAAACAATAAGTGTTTGCGTGCTGTCAAATCCAAGTAGCATAAAACCAGGCTGAATTCTTAAGCTATCTTACAACTCGGGTTGTATGACAGCTTAAGAATTCCCCAAAAAATAACTATTGCAGCTTTAAGAAAAGATTTTCAATACCAAGAGAAGTCGTAAACTAAATAGACCAAGGGGCATAGCTGGAAAGTAAAGGGGCATATCAGTAAAGTTTTTGGTTATACAGAAGCTCTCCCTCAAGTCTGTACTTGTATGTAGCTTTAAAATCTGCTGCTTCTTTTTGATACCCACACAGGGCTCAGAACTACTTTCAGTTTAAACTCTGAAGTTGGAACTAAGCAAAACTGAGAAAAATTAAGAGAAAAAAATAGCAAAACACTCAGGAAAATCTTTTGACATGACCAAACATACCATTTCAAATTTTTAGTTCTTTAATAATTAGCACTTGAAAACCTGTCGCTTATTTAGTCAACTTTAATGAAGAAATTTAAAGGAGAAATCTAAAAATACAGGAAAATAATTGCAATTGGCTAATACAAATTGTGATGTTTTAAGACTGCATACAGTTAATACTTGAAGCAAAACCCGAGACTAAGAGCGGTGCATGCTTTTACCCATAATAATTGATTATGAAAAATAACTGTAAACTGCACTTTTGTAGATCTAAACATGTCTTCTGCCTTCAGGACTCCCTCCTCCAAAAGACACTCTCTTACCAGCTTCCTGCTGCAGCGAGGATTCGACTGGTGAGGACTGTCTCCCATTCCTTTCCTTCTCGATTACACTTTAACCTGCTCAACTTTGAGCCCCCCACTGTGGTCATTTCATTCTCCACTTCAAGGTACATTGATGGATCTGAACTTATCTGAAACATAAAAAAGAAAATAATTTTTGGAAGAGGGAAGAAAACTACTCAAAACAAGCAGCAACTACTATCAGAACCAAAACAATGCAGTCTTTAAGCAGAGATTTAAGTATGGCATTCTCTGTTTAATGTGGCTTCAAAACATACCATGGCACTTCAAAAGAAGCAGACCTCTGAAAATCAGCCTTGCCTAAAACACAAGTAATTTCTTTGTATTTGAAGCACAAACAAGGAAAGGCTGTGCTAGTCTGTCTCTGTTTCCTAATTATGAGCACCAGATCAAGTCTGTATGTGCCCAGTCTCCCCACAGTCTTGCAATTGGAACCAGGCTACCACAGCCTGAACACACCTAAGAACTGTTCCATAAATACCTGGAGCATGACTATTTGCCAGCCTGTTCAGATGCAGAGCACCTCCAGAAGCTCTCAGATAAGCCCTGGTTTTTATTCCTCAGTGGTGCACTCCCAACACCACTGCAGTAACAGTGCAGCAGCCACTCCCCCCAAGACTCTTATCTCCACCACACACTTTGGCTAAGCAGGAGGAGGGACTGATGAACCAGAGATACTCACTCCTCTGGAGTTCAGCTGGGTCACAAGTGTCCTATTTTTAGCTGATTTGCCATTATCTTCACTCATACAGACACATTCTTAGAAGCTAAAGTGTTACCATCTTGCTTGCTTGAATAAATACACGCATTCAAATGTTAACTCAAAGGATGTGAATAACCTTAGGATATTTAAAAGAAAGCAGGATTTTCTTTTTCCTTTGTTTTTAAGATATTAAGTTTTTTTCCTTATAATTCACTTACTTGCAAAGTAAACGATTTCTGTGGGATTGGGGTTGGCAGTTTAAGTGCTAATGCTGGTGCAGAGATGCAAGCAGCATCCTTCTCAGAGGCCAGTGTAGCTGGGGACTGGAAAAAAATTTCAGAAATAGTTATATTTTTCTATTAAAAAATGAAAACCAAATATATTCTACCAAATAGACTGATTTGAGAAAGAATTTTCTTAAAATTACAAGTAATGCCAATTGCTAATGTTATTCTTGTTCCAATTAGTTGTATGAATACAAGTTTTTTAATATAGCTTCTAAGAATCAAAGAAAAAAACTTGAAGTGGTCTTTTTTTTTTATTTTTAAACACCCCTATTTTTAGCTGCAACTAATTAATCAAAATTCTGGTATATTACATGGAAAATCTAAGCTCTAGGTACTGAAAACATCAGGCATCTATACGCCCTAAAAGGATGGAAACCTCTAATGCAACTACTTTATAGTTTTGAGGAAACTCATAACCATTTAAGTCACCATATCCAAGTCATTTTCTTGTTCTTGGGCCACTCTCCATCATACACTATGAAAACTGTTGGCATTTCATTTTATTCTATACAGTCATTTGGCAGGCTTTACTTAGCATGCTGGGCCCTTGAGTAAGTAGGAACATATCTATATAAAAGATAAACACATTTGCCACACCATGTGCACCTGCTTTTTTCTAAGCCTAAATTCTAAAACCAGTAAGTTCAAAGGCATGGAAGGGGCATGGCTGAAAGTTCTGAGGGACTGATACTACTTGTGTTTTCCTGAGTCAATGGAACAAGTCAGCATGGGACTGACTTTATTAAATGAACTTTGAAAGCCATAACGAGTCTTAGATATTTCACCTGAACAGTTAAAGTTACTGGTACGAGTCTGGAGTCTTTCCGAGGCCTTCCTTTTTTCTTCTTTTCTACTGTTTCTCCCTCAAGTTCCAGTTTCCGTTTGGGTACACTGAGTGGTTTAACAGCTGGAATCTTCTCTTCACTGTCACTGCTGCTCTCCAGAATATCCTTGGGTTTATTGTCTTTAATTAAATTCTGATCCTTCAGTCTGTAAAAAAAAAGTCTGTAAAAAAAAAAGCTGATTCCAAAAGTTGCCATGTATCCTGCACATTGCCTTCTTGCAGGTAAGATGACATTTCTTAGCCCTCTGAGTGTATTTCAAAATGCACAAAGGCAGAAGGAGAAAGCTGAAGAGATATGGCAAACCCTGTCCAAAAGTACAATTTGCAAGATATACATATATAAAAATAAAAACCAATCAGACACATTCTCCCCTTTAAAAGAAATGAATCAAACCAGCAGTTAGCAATGGGATAAAGCTGGAAATAGCAACTTTATTTTAGCTTTCAGTTCCAATTACCTTCAGATCTCTTCCCCTGAGCTGATACAAATAATTTAGCACTCTAAGACACAAGAATAGTTCATCTTTTTCCCTTCAGTGGACATTAGACTTTCTGCTAATGCCTTTAGAACTTTCATCATTCTGTTTCCTACCCCAAGAAGTTGTTCTGTTCAGTTCTGACTCCTGCAAAATGTGTATCTGCAAACCATACACATGGCTTCACTGCCCCAGCTTCCATTTCAGGAAACATAACCATGGAAACACAGAATGGCTGGAGTTGGAAGAGACTTAAAGCCCATCTGATTCCAACCCCGTGCCATAGGCAAGGACACCTTCCACTAGGCCAGGCTGCTCCAAGCCCTATCCCACCTGGCCTTGAACACTTCCAGGGGTGAGACACCAACATTTTCTCTGGGCAACCTGCTCTAGCATCTATGATCCTCACAGAAAGGGATTTTTTACTAATGCCTCATGTAAAGCTGTGCTCTTTCAGTTTGAAGCCATTCTCTCTTGTCCTGTCACTACGTACCCCTGTGGATGGTCCCTCTCCAGTTCCTCTGCAGCCCCTTTAGGCACTGCAAAGCTGCAATAAGGTCACCCTGGAGTCTTCTCTTCCCCAGGCTGTCCAGCTCCAGCTCTCAGCCTGCCTTCACAGCAGAGGTGCTCCAGCCCTCCCATCATCTTTGTGGTCTCCTCTGGACTTGCTCTAACAGGTCCATGTCCCTATATAACTAAATATAATATAACCAATACAAAGTACAATCCCTGTGAACTCTCTTGTTAACCATTATAGCTTAAAATAGGTGCTTTAATCATGCTCTTCCCCTTCCCTCCACTAGCTAGTTATTAACTCATACTGTTTTGCCTCTTATTCCTTAACTCCTTGGCTTCAGAGAAATACCTTGCATAATCCAAACCCTCTTTCTCTGGCATCTGAATTATGCCAAACAATACACTTTTATCCATATTCTACCATCACATTAGAAGCAATTATGAGAGTAATATAATATATCTTGCTTCTGTATCACATGGTTAACCTCTGACATAAAAATACTGATGTATTATATCATGTTCTACTGATAATATCTGGGGAACTACATACTGTTTTCTCAAGACTGCTATTTTTTCATGATTTGTTTTGGTGAAAGAGGAATACTTATGACATTAACACTATGTCACAAACCGAAATGCTGCTTTTTTTTCAATCACATGGATACAGAGCCAAAACCCTTTAAAAACAGAGAATCTTCTCTACATGCCTTCAAGGCATGAAACTGAAATATAATTGCAGCTATGATGATGAGAGGTCATCTGTTGACATGTATGGTAATTTATCTTGAAGTAAATCTCTCTTGTGCAGAGATGCAGGCTGGCTATTTTTGGCTGGTTTTGTCTGCTGAGGAGTCCAGCTGCACTCAGTCACACACAGCCTCTTACAATAGTTTTAACTTGGAATATCTTGGAGAATCTGCTTGATACCAAAACACCAGGAATAAATGTGCAAAGGGATAACACCAGCATAGAATTTACCCATTTGTAGCTGCCCCCTTCTTTCCAATAGTGGAAGAAACCTAAGACAACTTCTAGAGTGTCAGCAGTGTGACATCCACACCACAGAGAATAACTCTACATTATCACCCTCCTCCCTCCCCAGGCTGTGTCTCACCTGTCCACAACAGTCTGATTTGTGTTTGTTACAACAGCAGTCCCTGAGGTGGCTTTGGATCGTTCTGTGAATCGGGAATCAAACGCTTTCATCGGCTCAATCTTGGAGGGAGTTGTCAACACAGAGGAAGACGATGCAGAAGGAGCAGCTGAGGCAGAGGTAGCATTTACACTGCCAAGAAAAGAGACAGCAAAAGAAGGGTTGAACAATTTAGTGCTGGTAAGCTGCATTGCTCATAAAGACCAGCGATCATGATACTGACTAGAAACCATGTTGAAAACCTTTCACTCAAATACATAATCAATTATGATATTATTTTCCTACTCTTTGATGCATCAGTGTTTTGCAGGCTTTACCTACTCTCAAGAGGTGTCTATGATACACCTCAGAGCTTCACATGGCCACATATTTGGATTTAAAGACCCTAATTAATTTATTGAGTATTTTAAATTCAGGAAGGAAATTATATTTTCAGCTGGTACTTACCGGGAAAGGATCACTTTTTAAAATTATCACAGGGGTTCCCCTTGTTCAGGTTACCAAATATTGCCATTACAATATTATACTTCAGTGTTTATCAATCAAACCATTTTGGATGAAACAATTCATGCCAGGTTTGGATTTTGTTGTTGAAAAATCCAACCTGGTTATTAGGCCTTTCCAAGCATAACTCTAGGGAAAAGGAATGTGTTTTCCCCACACTACAGCATTCCAGGGATCTATTATTTCAATAGCTGTTTACTTTAGAGAGTTTTCAATTCATTCAGAGAATGAATTCAGAGAATGAATGGCTCTAAAATAACTGATGCTTGTACTAAAAAGCTGCTAGAAGTACAATTTACAAAGAAAAGGATACTTAATAGTTTCATCTATCAATTATTTCTCATAGTCCACCTGCTCATTTTTTAATCTGTAGCCAATATCAACTGAATTAATGGAGAAGTAGATGTTTAATTGACACGATGCTGCTACAAATGCTATGAAAACACACTGAGAAGTCAGGTCAGTGCTGAGGGGAAAAGCAAGTAACATTCAGTTGTTCTGTAATTAATTTGAAAGATACTCTGGCCTATCAGCACATGTGCACTGACAAGTCAATATCACCGTGGGTGGGGTTGTTACACAGGAAAGAAGGATCACCTGTCTAAAGAGAGGACACAGGTCAGGATAGGATGTAAAGTAGGTTTCATTATTTACACTACACCTTCTATTGTTTACTAACAGGAACCCACCAACTATAAGCAAGTAATTTTGTTAAAGCATTAGCAATCAACTGTATACCTCATTGCACTGAAGTTCACTACTGTGCCAGAACTATGCACATGGATTTATTTATTCCTGCTTTATCAATATTTAAAGTAACCAAACACTAACGAAATCTCGGTGTTCTCAGGAAGGTTAGATTCTTGGGGTTTTGCTGTAAGGAAATCACTTAAATAATTTCTTCATTATAAAACTATAAACAAGAACTAAAAACAAAACAGACTCATGTAAGTGAAAAACAAAACATCAAATACTGACCCATCTTTATTGGCTGCATCATCTGTTGGTTTTATACTGGCTGCTGTTGGCTCTACAGAAGGCTTTGAAGTATTAAGGGAATTTGCTGCGTTAGAATCTAGTGACATGAGCTGCTGGTTACTTTGAGAAGACATCATTGAGCCAGACAGAGTTCCAGATATTGGGATGCTATTGAAAAATGCTGTAGAAAAATCCCTAAACAAAAACAACAAACACATTTCTCAAAACCACTTTAAAGATAATTCAAAAATAGTAATTTTAGCGAAAATATTTGTTCAATTCTTCCTTTTTCTACAAGTGGATACTCATATACAACCTAAATAAATCCCCAGTACCTTTCCAGAGTAACTTCTCATGTCTAAAGGAAATTAAAGCTGTTACCAATGCAGATATGAATCAACAATACATTAGAGCATTGTTCATCTGTAAAGGTAAACAATGAGAATAAGCCAAATCTGTTAGAAGTGAGATCTTATGGCCAAAGAACACTGGTTGAAACTGTATTTCATAAGAATACCACTAAGTGCCTAAGACAGAATGCCAAGATTAGAACAAGAAAAAAAAAACAAAACAAAAAGATAAGAAGGTAAAGAAGGATTTTAAAGATTACTTTCCAACATACCCAGTGTCCAGCTGAGCTATGCAGAGAGGTGTGATCCTTCTCCGACCATCGGCTGTTCGTGTTTCAACTTGTTTTTTTAAGAGATTCTGTTGGGAAATACATTTTATCATAATTTCTGATAAATGGGAAATGCTATTTTAATTTTTTTTTTTCAAACTAACAAAAAGATACATTAGAAGAGGTGCCTCAATTTAAAAATCTGTTAGTAAAGACTTTTTCCCATAAACACAAACATTTCAAATTTTCCAGAAAAGGCATTTGTGGAGAAAGTAATCTGCTCCCCACTTTAGAATCAAGTGTCAAACATTGTGCATCTCAAATCTTTAATTAAAAGTAGTGTTCTGTGTTTAGGACAGAATTAAATAATGCTTCCGACCTCTGTAACTGAGAAACTGAAACACAGTTCTACAGCTTCTCTGCCATTAGTTACTCTTGGTTTCCTTTCTGAACACCAAGAATTTTGCACCCCTCACAGAAATATCCACAAGCCTGCTTCCACATAGCCTTACTTCTTCTTAGAAGCATTTAACTTCTCAACAAGTCCCAGTAAATGACGCACTAAGTTGATCAGCGGGGTCACACGCAGGCTGAAAGGTGCCATTCAACACAAAGAAGGGCACAGAAACTGGTTCTTTCCAAACAGTTTGGTATTTAGTGACTCAGAACTGACTGTGCCCAAGAGCACCTACCTTTCTAATGTCCTCCAGACTCTCTCCATTAACCATGCTTGCCACTTTGGGCGCGGTGGCATTCCCAGAGCCTTCCCGAATGGACGCATTCTTCTGATCCCCCTGCTGCTGCTGCCTCTGTTGGTACTTGAGCATCTCTGGATTCTCAATAATGGTGGTGGACAACTGAGCTTCAGTCATGATAGCCAAGCTTTTGCCATATGTGGATTGGTGAATGTTGCTCTGTGGGCGTTAGAGATGTGAGTGAGTACAAGTGCTACTGTGACATCATTGATTATAACACAAGGGAAACACACACAAATCTAATGGAATGCCCTCTGTATCATTCATACACCAGGTTTCTTTGGTGTGTTTTCAGCTAAGACTAAATCAAATATGTAAAATAAATGAAATTCAAAGCTCTAGTTGCTAATAGCAATGAGAGGAAAAACAGCCAAGAGCAAACAGTTTAAAAAGACTTGCATATATGCAAGTGAAAGAGTAATTTTATAGTGTTTTGAAGCACCCACTTCTTGTTTCCTTGGCCAAATAATTACTTCAGATGTATAATGATGTGTAAGCAAGTGGATGTTTTCCAAATTCTTTCTTTCCAGAAGAGAAACTAATACCACAAATTCACTTCTTGAGTACTCTTTTTAAATTATTTATAAAGCAGACGAGAGCAACACATTTTCTATAATATGTAAATCAGCACTACATATTTCTATAAACAGGCCAGTATTTTAATTGAATCAATACATCCCTGAAATATGATCCAAGGTTCTCTGAGTGCTCACTGTACCTTCTCCTCCTCACTGAGTGGATCCCCAAGTTCATCCTGGGAAAAGTCCAAAAATGCCACTGATCCGTCCATGGAACACACCAGGATTCCAAGTCCATTAAGGGTCCTGAGGGAAATAAAGGTTCAAGTTTGTTTTTCGTCTCTTTCAGTCATGCAAAGTAGCAATCTGATGGATTGCACAATAAAAATCTCAGCTTCATATTTATTGTCACAGCAATAATTCATGGAACCAAAGAAGTGGGACAGAGGGGAGACAGGATGCCAGGCAGCAGAGTCCCTGCGCCAATGCTCCTTTCAACTGCACAAGGATGGTGGCACTGGGGCAATACACCTGCCAGTGGCATGAGCAGCACCATGAGAACTTTCCTGAAGGGGTAAACCAGAATAGTGTTCACAGTGAACAGTGAGAGAAAATTATAAATGCATTTCCTTCAATAGATCAACAAAATTTTTGTGCTAGTGGAAGTGGGTGAAGAAAGGGGCCCTCAGCTGAAAAGCAGGCCAAAAATCTTGGTACTAGGCAAGAACACAAATTATTGCTCATAATTTGGGTTTTCAAGCAAACTGCAGTGTGATTATTCGTGGGAATACATAGTAACTCTCTTCTGGAGGTCAAGTTTTCTTAGCAAAAAGAGAGAGGAGAAACTATACCTTCTATCTTAATAGAATTATAATCTTGCATATGTAACCTATTACTGCACATTTGAAAAAAAATACTTGATGAATTTTGACTTCTACCCAGACACTTGCAAGTACAGAGCTCACAGAGACAGTGACACAGTGGCTTACAGATGAATTGTTACACAGAAGGGAAGAGGAAAGGAAAGCTGGCACAACTCTAAAGTCCTCACCAAGTTATTAAAAATCTATTACCAGTACCACAGCTACAGGCATTTGGAAATCCCTATTTTTGTGGCAACTGACTGCCTGATAGCACCACATCCAGAGAAATCAGCCTCAGCACCATGAAACAAGATACACCCACAGTACTTCAAGTTAGAAAACAGTAAAATCACGTTGAGAGTTTTCTGTTTGCTTAGCAGAGAAAACTGCTGAGCTCCTATTGACTTCTGGATCCAAGCAATTGTTCCGTGAAAACACAGTCATTCACAGATATTGTGTTGATGGATCCAAGTCTAAAATTCTAAACCAGAAATTATACAGATACAATATAATAGTATCAGGTTTCTCAGAATTTACTCAGCCTGTTTTCAGAATGGAGCATGTTTCTGGGAAAATTCCACATTATTGACATTTTAGCCATCCGTTTCAGTTTGTAAACAGGATATAGAATATCAAGCTGCCTGATCATCCTTTGTCTCTCAAATATCCCACAAAATCATTTCCTCAGAAACTGCAACATGTTAACCAGCTATTACTCCCAATGACTTTATGCTATGAAAAATGTGCAAATTGCAGATGAAGAAATAAAAAACTCTACAAGAAAACGAAACTATTCAAAGCTATTGTACTATAACAATAGCAGCACTTCTTATGAAATATTCCACTTGCTGGCTTTCTAGACTTAATCTGTTAATGAAAGAATAATGTTTGGTTTTGAAAACTTTTTACTGTGGTTCACTGAGCTTCACGGCAAAATCCACGTGGCTCATAGAAAACGGGAAGTTACACTACTGTAAACTTTACAATTCACAGTATACACCCACAAAGAAATTGTTGTAATTATCAAGGGAAAATTTCAGGGGTGAGGAAGTGATAGGATTAAGACAACCTATGTAAGAGAATGATAACAAGTAGGAACTCATTCCACAGTTATTTTACGGTGTCTTGTCCTAAATACATTGCTCTTTGTTCAGTTAATAATCTCAAGTGACCATGTGCTAGCTGCTCATACCACTACCAAAGACGCTGCAGCAGAAACGAAACCTTTAACAACCAATTACTCGTGTTCCAACAACCACAATTTGTACTGTTTTAAGGCATTTCCAGCTAATAAGTACACCTAAAGTTGGTAACACTGCTTTGCTTTCCATAACTAACAGCAGAAATCAACTTACCAGGAGATGTCCATGATTGACTTGTCAAACAGCTCATGTATGACAACTAAAGGTCGCTTCAGACATGTGAGCTTAAAAAAAACAAGAAACAACACTCAGAAACGTAGAACTACCACAGACAGTACAACATTAACACTCTCCCAGAGCCCTACAATATGCACCAAACAAGATCTGGCCAGGAAAGAGCTGCATGCCTGGTGGTGCATCTGAAGCACCAAGTCACCTGTTCCACTGTGGGGACAGAAAAGCGCTGGAGAAGAACAGCTGACATTCAGCTCTCCCTTCTGAAACACAGACTGAATTTCTTAATCAACTCTGCCTTTACACCACAGTCATAAAACACTCTCTGCCACTCCAAAAGCAATTCCACAGATGCAAAAGACAGCTTCTGTTCTAAGCTGCACTGAGATAAGGACGCTGCAAACTGCCAGCACAAGAAGACAGAAAACAGATTAGGTTCCCATGTTCTCACTGGGACTACTTGTCTGAGAAAATGAAACCTATCAAGAGCAAAGGAAATCTGACTCAGAATTACTCTTAAAGAGGATTCCTCTGCACTTAAGAGTCAGCTTAGTAATAAATGAATATGGAAACTCCAATAGCCTGCTCTAAATTAGACATTCTAAGCTCTTTAATGTCAAACCAATGGATTTAATATCTCTAGTGTATAGTACAGCTGAAACGAAGCAGAGGTTGATAAGGTCAAAGAAGTTTCATTCTCACAGGTTCACAGATGCAGTGTCACTGCCGTCTTCAGTAGTTATTGATGCTTCCATAGGTCTGTGCTCTATATATGCTTATTAAGCTCCTCAAGGTAAAGACAGCCTATAACTTTGCATCTCTGTACTACCTTCTGTAACCTCAACAGCCACTCCAAATGAAATCTTCATAATACAAGGAGAAAGTCAAATACACTGAGCGATACTTTGATATGGATATGCACTGGTAGCCTTTACCAGAAACAGATTTAGTTATGCATCCAGAGATTGATGGACAAATATCACACTGGAATCTGTAAACAGTAGATTGCAGTTAGCAATTGGTGTGTTCTGACACAAGTTCTCATCACAAAGCTTTACAAATCAGTTAAACTGATTGCCTGTATTTTCCAGTTGCATTTAAAAATGTAGAAACAGCTACTCTTCTCTTAGCCAGAATAAAAATTTTAGTGTAGATTTTAAAGTAAAACCCAAACTAGATATCAAAAACTTGAAAAGCTCATTCACTTTCATACCCCTTTCCTTTACAAAGACAGAAGATGAGTAAAAGAAAGAAAATAAGGCTACATTAATTAGCTGTAGTAAAATGTTGTATCCCCTAACAGCTGCTCCCCCTTACCAGGGCATGCTCTGCCACTAGCTTTGAGCTGCTCTTGCCTTTAGAGAAATGAACTAATACCAATCCACTTCCTTCCCCCCCAGCTAAAGCTCTAACAACAGAGACAAAAAACCTCCTAAACATGAAACTAAATATAAGACCTATTGCTGTACACGTGACCTTTGTGCTAAACCCCCAAGTTTTACCCCAAAGGCAGCAAAGAAACCACTTACCCAGACAGAAAGAGATCGATCTTTGCTACCGACAGCACAACAGCAGTAGGGACAACTTGACTTGGTGGAGCTCCCATTCTTTTGTTTCTTTTTGAAGATTTTTGGATTGAATTTCTGAACAAATGAGATGCCCAAATTTTATCACAGTAATTACATTTTAGCAGGAGATCTGCTTTCAAAGCAAATTTTCCACTTAAGAGTGAAAAGGCAACATTTCATAGAAATACAGTCCTGAACCAGACTCTGTAAGAGCACTGACAAAAGCTGCAGAGGCTTTCTTAAGCCTTTCTGAACACTTTCACAGGAAAGACAAACAATATTAGTTTTACTAGGGATCATCTAATGGGAGGAACCCATTAGAAACCTAAATAATTTTAATCAAGTCACTGAACAGCCAACAAAGCTGATGTATGACATTCCTAACATGCTCCTGTATTCCCCCTTGTCTCATTCATCTACATCCAGTTCTCTTAGCACAAGAGCAACCTGATTGCTTCCAACATGTAATGCTGACTTCTTAATCACCACCATGCATTTGCTTTATTAATCTTGACATCCATCTTCACCTCTTGTCCTATTTATACATGAAATTATCAAAAAGCACATGAAAGTTTTAACTTCAGGGATAAATTACTATCACTCACTCACCACTACTGTAACTGCCTTCCGATGCCCTACAAAATCCATGTTGGTTTTCCATCCATCCCTCTCAATGATCTGAGCAGTGGGTCCAGAATTATTCATGGCATGAGCAGAAACAAGATAGTGACCATCAGGTGACCAGCTAAGGCGCAACACATGGGTTGTTCCTCCACACTGACAAAAAAAAGACATACCAGAGCTTTAAAAGTGTTTGGCAAACAAAAAGGTTGTAATACAAACGATTTCGATTTCAGATTTAGGGAATATGATTACAGAACAAGTTTCCTGTGAATATAAAAGAATGACCTCATACGCATTCTCAGCACTTGGCTGTGCTTAGGCAGGTGATGTAGTGGACTTAAGAAACCCTACCATAAGGGGGGCAAAGGAACTCAGAGAACTTTTTTTACAGGAAACACAAATGCTACATCTTTTTGAATATTGTTTCCTTACGATTTACCACCTTTCTAATTACTAACAGGGCTGCAATACAGCAACCCCTAACGATGACACTTCAGCCACACCAGCTCCCAGGTGAAATGAAGCAGGTAAGGTCCAGTACAAAGACCAACTGCATTAATCCCAATACCCTCCTGTCACTGCAGAACACTCCACTCAACAAGCACCAGCTTCTGTCCCCAGAAACTTGATCAGCCATCACCTAACAGCCCTATGATGCCAGACCAAAGATCCCTCCTAAGTATTTACCTCATTTCTCATAGTGGCCAATAGAAAATTAGTATGAAAGGATGTCAGACTACTGTCATCAGTGTGCCAACACTTCCCCAAATAATCACTACATTTCCAGAATGCTTACACAACCCACATAACCTTTGACATCCACAAAAACAAATGGCAGTAAGAGTCTCTAGTCAGTCGTATTTTTATGAAAAAGTAATTCTTTTCTTCCCCTCTTTTGAAGCGGCTGAGAGCATCATTTGATTCAGCACTCTTCAATTAATTCCCTTTGTGCAGAATCAGAGTTATCTTCTAGTTTCCAATCGTTTTAAGAGAATTCACTTGGAACAGTCACACATTCTGAAGTACCTCATCAAAGGGTTTTGTGATGCTGGTTTCCAGCTGCCAGTCCATGGTCCGCCACACCTTTAAACTTCGATCGTCAGCCTGAGAGGCAATGTATTTTCCCACAGGATCCCAGGTCAGCCCTTTTACCAAACCAGAATGCCCCTTCAAAGTGGCAAGAATTTCTGTGCACACAAAAATTGAGAACAGAGAGAAGTTACCGCTATCTCCTTTAGGGCAGAGTCGAGAAAATTTGCAGCATCTTTTTGAACAGCACATCAAGTATAACCTCTTTTAGTGTAGAAGCAACATATCAATCAAATTGGAACCTGTACTTGAGAAAAAACTGATATTAAAAAGTGGTACGGAGGATTCTAGCCAGAAAAAGAGGTGCAAAACTCTTCAGAAGACAGGTCAGAGCAGGAAGATCAGCAGAGCCCCAGAGCTTCAGAGTAGCACTTTGAAGCTGTGGAAAGCAGCACTTGAACTGGAATTTCAGTTAAACATTCTCCCTTTCCTCCACACCCAAAAATTATCACAACTAATCCAGCTCTGTGCAGCAAGTGTGAACCAAGTCAAAGTTGTGACTCAACAGACACACAAGGTTGGCAGACCTGGTAACCTACTTTCAGTCACACTCTTGCTTATCAGCCTGTGGGAGGAGAGGCTGAGAGGGTGCACAATTAGCTTCAAAGTCTAAAAACTCTGGTATCAGTATTGGAAGCCAGCTTAAAATAAATGGCATGTAAATAAACACAGGCAATCGTGACTTTCATGTAAAAATCAGCAGCACAACCTGAATGCAGTTGTTGTCTGCAGCAGTGTGGAATCCCCTGCTCATTGCCATCCAAAAACCTGGGAGAAGGACTGAGCTGCCAGATTGCAGGTGTGCCACCTCACAGAGGTGACACAGACAGTGAAGAGTTGGTGAAATAAACCCGAGGAGGGAAGACTTTGTCACAAAGCTTTACATACTAGCACATCTTTAGAGCTCTCACCTGGGAATTTGACAGCATTCCAGATGACAACAGTGTTATCAACACTACAGGATGCCAGCCAGGCATCATGTGGAGACCATGCTACATCCATCACATCTGTTTGGGGAAAGGAAGTTTCCATTTAAGAGATTGACAGCAATCAGAAAATCAGACTTGTGTTCTCTGTAGCAATATTTTGCTATTACTGAGAAATGACTATCACCTCACTGAAGTGGAAGGTCAGAAAGCAACAGTCATTGGGAGTGAATCTCCCGAACTTCCAACATTCAATGGGGGTCAAGGAAATAAAAACCAAAAGGGAAAGAATGCAATATTTAGTGATTGTTGGAAGTACTAATGCCTGCACAAAGACCTTTGTCTTGTTTTGAATGGAAGGATAACAGAAGCTATTACAATGCAATCACTTTGTTCCAACACACCTGGAGTGATCAAAGTGATTTCCATCTTGATTTTAATCACAGCTCATGCCAGCAGATGCAAAATGGATTTGAAATTTTTTACCTATTCAACTTTTGCATTGGTCTTTAGATACTTTTCTTCTAAACAAACATTTAAATTCTTTGGTTTACAAAAACATGATCTTTTGCCAATCAGATTATTCACTGCTAGTGTGAACATTTAATTAAAGACAGTTAAAGGAAGTTTAGCTTCCTTTATTCAAATTCATTTTTAAGCTAGAAAATAGAAAAACATACGTTTCTTAGTTGTTAATTTTTCTCCTACATACCATACTTGTAACTTGTATGAAAAATTAATTTAAATAAAAAACATATATTTTAAAATTTTCATTGTTGCTCTTAATTACTGATTTGCCACCAAATACATGTATTTCAAGTAAGAAAACGTGATGCTGAAAAGCAATTTTTCCAAATATATGCAAATTATGTTCATTTAACACATTTAAACTTACCCCCTGAATGGCTTCTGAGAATTGACACACATCTCCACTGCTCAACATTAGTAAGTTTGCTACTAGAACCAAACACAGTGCTAGGTCCAATGTACCTAATTAGAACAGAAACAGTTATAAAAAGAACCACCACAAGCTCTTCACATTTTTTTTAAAGAAAATCATCTGCACAGTACACTTCTATTTTATAGTCAGTTATTCCTACAATACAGAAAGGGGGAAAAAAAAGCGTTTTTTAAGAGAAAATAATTCAAATTATTTTAAAAATTTGCTTCAATAAAATGTAGAATTTCTATAAATAGCATAAAATGGTAATATTTAAGGTGACTGTTCAAGTCTCAGCAGGAAGCTGAAGGGAGGAAGCCCTAAGATGTCACAGAGTAACCTCCTGGGAATGAAGAGTACAGCTGAAGGAAGAACCATGCTTACGCAGCTCGTTTCCACACCATAATCAACTTGTCATCTCCCCCCGAAGCCAAGTACACGCCATTGTTTGACCATCGCACACAGTTCACACAAGCTGAAATGTAAAAAAGAAAGAAAGAAGATTGCAAGATGAAAAATGTGAATAAATGGTTCTGGACTGCAGACAGGATTTATAACACAAATAAGCAAAACTTGACAGGAGACATTTAAAATTTAAGTGGGCTTTTTCCACTCCAAGCAGTTACTCTGTCTGCTTTAGATAAATGAATTGGTATTTATCTTTCAGTAGCAGTTGAGGAATTTCTTACTTTAAAAACCTTATTCCTTATCTAAAAAGCTTCACCAAAAGAGGCTTGAAGGAAGAAAGATTAATATTCCCCTAATGAAGGAAATTTATTCTGGTAAATAAAGTGGGATTAAGAGGGCAAAGAAGGAAAGGTATATTTTGAAGAAAAGAAGGGACAACTTGTCAGGTGAGCCTACTGATTCTAAATGCAATGACTTATAATGTAATAAATGTAACAACTGATAACTATAACCAATATAATTCATATGATGTATCTCTTGCACTTACTTCTTCTCCTGTCCTTTCCTTCAGAGCTCCCCAGTTTCTCAGAATGTGCATTATCAAAGACTTTATGGCCACAGCTGAAAAAAGCTTACAGGGAGATTTCCAAAGGTATCTATAGTCCTCTGCACATTTCCTCACATTTTAACAACATTTTAACGACACTTTCTGCTGAGTATCTTCTGTATGCTGTATGCTGAAAAGTATACAGCCAAAGTAGATCACTCTTCTGTGTTTTAGTGATTCTTCACCAATGGACAAACATGATTTTTGCAATTACTGACATGTAAGCCTTAAGCTTTGGCAAATTACCAATAGTAATGAAAAAAATCCAACCAACCAACTTTGTTACCTAAGTGATTGTCCATCTGACAAAGCATCTTGGGGATATTTTCATTCTTTTCATCTTCCTCTTTCAGGACAGGAGCCATATTCCAGATCACAACTTTGCCAGAATCCTGACCTGTAAGAGACCAAAAAGCACCCTCCTCTAAGGACATGCAAAAAAAGCTTTTCAAATTAATCTCAGACCCAGAACAGATGTGAAAATGTAGGCATTACTGCAGTGGGGACTTTGGAAACATCTGAATACAGATGTCACTTTGATATAATTAAACCAATTCAGAAGTGCTTTCTTTTTCCTGAAGCCATTAAAAATAAATTTATACAGCCTTGTACAAAAGTCATACTGTACATAGCTGATACCAACTGTAAAGACAACTTTTTGTAATAAAATTGTATTTTAAAAGAGAAAAGATACATATTCATATACCAAATTGCAATTACTGTAGCCAACATAAAATTATTCACTATTGTGAACCAACATCATTTTTGCATATGTTTCTTAAGCTATTCTATTTATATAATTGGATTTTTCTGTCCCAATAGCTCTACTATTTAGCAACTGAAAAAGCTCAACCGTACATCCAGATCCTCTTCAAATTAAAAGGAAATTTCGATCATATGGCCACGACTCAATCACTGATAGCAGCTACTATCTCAATGACATCCAAGAGGATGAGGACACCAGAACATGTAACCCTGCCTTCTGCAGGAGCAGCAGCACTTCCCAATACATTTTAATAGCTTACATAATTATCTGTTCCTTAGAGATAAATGTGATGTCTTTTTAAAAGCATCAAACCAATTCAAGTGCTGTGAAGGCACAAGATCATCATTATTATTGTTACCCAAAATTCTGGCTTCTACCAGTACACAGACTTACCTTGTCCTCCTGTTGCAAACTTGGTCCCATCTGGGTGAATGTCCACTGAAAATATTGGCTTTCCTGGAATGAGAGAACAAGCAGCAACATTCTGAATTGTTTTACATCCAAGAGAATGCGCTAATGCCAGAACCACCATAACTCTTCTGGCTGGCAAGCAACTTTCTTCTTCTAAAGGCTCGAGCTGTAAGAATTACAGCTGACTACAAAAGCTGGGAACAGCTTGCTGGCAGAAATGGCAGCCCATGAAAGGCCTCTGTGGAAGATACCATGCCCCAAAACCCAGCGATAACCAGGAACACTTCATCCAGCAGGATATGCCAAATACCTCAAAGCAAAGTAATACCACAAAGCAAGTGCCAACAAGGCAAAACTGTATTGGAGTATTCTACTGTTCATTTGCTGATGACCTGAAGCAAGTCTTCTTTTGGTTTCTGTTTTTGTTGTTTTAAAACCCTTCCCAGTCTCAGGCTGCATCTGTTGGTTGCACAATTACCTGTCTCAAATTTCAATTGTGTTAATGAAACTCTTCTACCCAAAGACCAGTTGTGATTTTATGGCTTCCATATAGAAAGAGAAGGACTAACCAGGAGGACTAACTAACAAGAGTATTGCTCTTAAATCCTTCAATTCTCCCTATGCTACCTCTTTCAGAAGAAAGCTAATAATTTTACTGGAATGTAAACTCTGTAACAAATATCAGAGCTGGGAAACAGCTTTGGAAACCAGAAACCCTCACTTCTAACCTGTTCTGCTCCAACCACTAGCTCATATTCACTCCCTGTATGTTCAAAAGGTTGTTTTAAGTTTTGCAGAGCAAAAGGAAGAGAGGAGCAGCAAGCTCCTGCCTTTCAATTATGCTCCAAGAGCTACCACTAAGGATTATTTGAAAGAATACGCATGCGATTTCCACATCCAAAGAATTTCTGGCAGCACTTCCTGCTCAAACTGGAATGCCTCTGCAAGCAAGATCACATACATGCCACTATAAAATAAGGCAATTTATCAAATAGCCATAAGTACCAGTACCCACTCACCATGATTACTTGATAAATTTCCCGTACGTGTCAGTCTTGTGCTGTATCTTCATGAAGTGTTAAGACATAAATGATAAAACCTGGAGATTTTATCCAACAGCAAATTTTATGTCCAACTACAGCAACTGAAATCCTTGACACTAAGCTCCTAATAACATCCTCATCCAAATACCCACTAATATCTTACTCTTTAAGGGTAACATATTTGGTATAATTTTGAGTTTTGTATCCTTTTTGTTGACTTGGTTTAAGGTTTGTTTTATTTGGATTTATATTGCAACACTGCCATGTGATTTCCCTTAAAATTTTTACAGGCAGCCAAGCAAAAACCTTAAGCACAGAAAGATGGCACTCAACTTACATTCCTTCCAAGTCCTTCAGACCACATAGCACACATGAGCTGAGACACACATGAGCTGTGGTTTTTCTTCAACTTGTTGTGCCTGATTCTCGCTTTTATTCTATTATTAACTCCAATGCAACGTTCAGGGCTAAGATGAATATTTAGAGAAGCACAAACAAGAAGCAAACATTTATTTTACCATTTCCAAAATCAGGAAGTTCCCTTAAATTAAACCAGTGCATCATTTGAAATAGTTAGAAGGCCATTAGAGGTGGAAGAGGTGACCTTTTCAATTTGCGTCTTAGGCAAGAAGAGCTCATATACTCTGGGATTTGCCATTAGATGTGTAGGGGAGAGTAGAAAGCCAGCAATCAAAGACCTTTGAATTTTAATAACCTGGCTCATTTTGCCTCTCTATCATTTGCACCAAGAGAAAACTTCCCCAGCAAATGAGAAAGAACAGCAACCTTGCCTCCTCTACCATGGCAATTCAGGCGAAGCAGATATGCTACACATTCCAAAAAATTGTCATTGCACTCCGTGCTTTGCGAAAATTACTGACATGGTATAATTTTCCTTTCCTTTAGTACATGTTTAAAACTACCACAGCCTCTCCAATTTCTGCCTTAAGAGCACAGCTCTACAGGAGAAGTAACATCAGCTCTCTCCCTTCTACTGGGCAAAGATTTTTCACAGATCCACAGCTGTGGGGTTGAAGAAACTCAGCAAATTACTTTCCTTAGAGAGCCAGAGGTAACTTAGTTACAAATTCTCCATAAAAGCTTAAAGTTGGCCACACCAGGGAAAACATCCACCAAGCTCAGTACTCTGTGTTCAAAAACCAGCACTAGATAAGTCCCTAGGGATCTGTACAATGATAAGCACAACAATCTTCTTCCTAAGATAATCTTCCAACTCCAAAGAAATTACAGTTCTGACTTCTTGAGTCAGGGACCCTCAATGAATTTTCTTCTATAAATCCAAGAAGCCATTTCTCAGGTCCATAATTACCATCAACAGCCCCTACACAAAGAGATCCACTGCTCAGCCATAGACTCTCCTGCTCCATGGATCTGTACCACCTATTTGTTCCTTTAACACAATTAATTCTTGTACAGAAGGGCAGTGAACCAAAAACACTCAACACTGATGCCTTTTCTGCCACTCACAACTTGTTCATCATGTCCCCAGCCCAATGATCCCACTCCTCCCCCAGAGTCCAACTCTACTCGTTTGTTCCTTATACAAAGAGCATCTCACACTTCTGATCATTCAGGTCACTCCACTCAAATGACTTTCAGTTCTTCTCTATTTTATGACATGAATGGGAACTGGCATTGAAGACCACGTGTTCAATATATTTTTACATAGCGGGATAACATTTTGTTGTTAGGTTTTTTTCCTAGCATAAATTTGGGGTTCAATCAAATAAGCACTGAGCAGACTTTCATAAATGGTTATAATCCTAAAATCCTCAGACCTCAGTGAAAGCTGTCAGGTGACAGGGCATTGTTTCATATGTGAGGGTATGGACTTTGCACCCAGGAAAGGCAGCAGTAATAAATGAAGCCCTGGACAACAACAAAGTTTCCTACGGGGCTCAACTGTGATCCAGGAAGGGATTTATTCCACAGGTAACTAATGATACACAATAATCTGCCCAGTGCCCAATGCCCAATTACTAATAAAATTTTTTTACAAAATAGAGAGAACAGACGAGGTGGACAGAAATTCAGCATGACAAAGTCGTTGCCAAGGTGCTCTTTCCTCCAGGGTACCACTAGCAAGAGAATGCCATCTACAGTGCTGGGTAACTGTAGCAGGTTAAAGCTGTAAGACTTGCTCCATACTAGTGGTTTACAATTTGAGCACAGATACTGGGTTTTTCTTCACTTCCTTCAATTTGTCAAAATAATGAAGAAGGAGCCATTATTTGATAGCAATCACCTTCTTCCCCGGGTTCATGTCTTTATCAGATTATCATTATTTATCAGATTATTCTTGTTAGTTCCTGTTGAAAAAGACCAAAATGCACAAGGTCCTGCTCCAAAATGACTGAAACTTTCCCATGCTCCTAATTGGAGTTGTGTTGAGTTTTCCATCAATAATGATGCATCAAAACAAAATAGAATATTTAAGCAGCAACACTAAAATCTAACACAGTGTGTTTTAAGACATTCTGACCTCTTGCAATAATTTCTAAAAAAGGATAAGCTTAAATTATTAAAGCTCCCAGAATCACATTGTAGGAGGAGGCAAACAAGGTTCATTAAAAACAGAACACCTTATGATATACCAGATGTCCTGTGGGCTTATTTGTTTAAAGAATCCAAATATATATTATGTACTTAGAGAAATACTGATAATGAAAGAAGCTTGGAACAAAAAGATCTGAATAAGATAACTGAAGGAGAAGGTCCCATCTTTACAAAAAAGAAGAAGAATAAAAGCATTTTTAAATATCACATTATTTTTGTTTGTTGTTTAACTTTATACAATAATCAATGAAATATAAGAACAGCTTTAGGTGAATTTCTACCTCAAAATGAATGGATTTCTATTCAGTTTGCTCCCAGCCCGCCTAATATATAACATTCAATGTGACTCACAAATCAATTCAAATATTTACATTCCACCATTACAGCTTAGAGAGATAAACGCCATGCCTACATTTATTTAAACAACATCAGGCTCCAGTTTCCACGAGCTGTAATACATGAGCAACACCTTGGGGCTTGCAAGGGTTTCTTGGAACAGCGAGGGACTTCCTTTCCCACAGAGGTCGGTGTTTGCCTGCCTGAGTTGCCTTTAAGCACCTGGGCTCTCAAAACCCTGAGTGCTGAGTATGGACAGGCAGCTGCTGGATGCATGATGCATCTGCACAGAGGTACTGAATGCAACGCTGGGAAGGAGAAGCCAATCACACCCCTTGTATCTTACAGACATCTGTTCCCACCCCCACCATTTGAACAGTCCTCCTTGCTCTAAGTTAAAGACACAGGGAAGAGAAGAACACGACAAATCATGAGAATTTCATGCAAAATCTAATAAACCCACGTTAAGTGGGTGAAAAGCTTATAGAAAATGCATCTGAGCAAGAAATAATTCCAGTAAGCACTCAAAAAAAGTGACATTGAGAACTCCAAGGCAAACACATGTGGAGTCAAGATGTGTTGACGTGCTTTTACCGTAAGCGTGCGGCATCTCGGCCGTGCAGCACACAACTCCCAGGTGTGCTGGATTTCCTGGCTACAGCATTCATTTCTAGTGCCTATTATCTCCTGGAGAATGCATGCCTGGGAGCATCATTCTAGTCCATTCAGTAAAACAAAACTCCCAGCACTGAGTGGGAAGAGGAAAAGGCTGGAATGACAACAGCTGGATCTGGTGTGTGGAAGAGCCGGCCCTGCTCTCAGGACTCACTCACAAACGAGAGCAGAGAGGCAGCCCCGTGTGCCTGTGCAGAAATCAAAGGAATAAGAATTATCACAGAGTCTCTGGCACACACGGAGTGTAAATTCTCTTCACCATGTTTCTGGAGAGGTTTCAGAGCCAAGAGGGAGGCCCATGAGGAGTGATGGAGACTCCTCACACGCAGCGATGCCTGGAGGATCCGGAACCCGGGCACGTTACGAGAGGCTGACTAAACTCTCTGGTTTTTATCCTGCAGTCCCTGCCCCAAGGACAGGAATGTGTGACTGTCACACAGTCCTGCACACCTTTGCAGCCCTGACAGCACCTCACAAGCGGAGCTGGTGGCGAACATTTTGCAGGTGGCGGAATGATGACAAAGTGTCTTGGCTCAACTCATCCTAAAAGGACAGCAGCAGAAATGGGAGTAAAATTCAGGACCATCAAGGCCCTGTGTAGTGCATTATCCATTATCACAGGACTCTATAAATGAAGCCCTGCTTGGCTGAAGCCTGTGTTCTGCAATGGTTGGATGTATTCTAGATTGCTCCAGATTTCAAATACATACCCATATCAAAAGGTGCACCTGTTAAAACATAAGGAACGAAGTTACAGATTTAATCTCTGTGATCTCCAGGGACATAGGCTGTAAGTTTTTATTCAGCTGCTCCTGTGCTCCCACTAAAGATAAGGAGAGGAACAGGACAGTCTAACCACAGGTAGGTGGAGATTAAGATGTAATTAGGGTTACATTTGTTTAGACTAATCAAGCAGAAACGTAAAAAAAACATCTCAAATAAAGCACTTCCACATTTTTTTCAGTTCACTACAACCTTTGGTTACAAAGTTGAGTCCATCTGCTGCCTATGGAGTCCCTGGAGAGCAGGCCAAGTAAAGATGCACACGAATGGCAACTCGAGGCTTAAATTGTGATCAAAATCTGCAGCATGAACACAAAGAACACAACACACGCAGAAAGGCAGCTGTGAAGTTGTACCTGGGGTTTTTAACTCAAAGCACACTTTTCCAGCTTGAACAACCTGGTCTTACTTTTAGTCCAGACACCGATCAGCTACATGAGCTCAACTAATGACACTTATACATTAAGAGAGTAAGAAATCTGCAGCTGAAATAAAGCTGTACTCATGAATCTGAGGGCAAAACTGGCATAAACAGAAGGGAACTCTTCATGTTAGGTTTCTTCTCACTGTTTCACCAGGAACGGTACAGGTATCAATGTGGAAATTCATCCTAAGCAGAGTAAATATGACATAAACACCGATGCTGTCTTGTGTTTGCCACACAAGGAAAGTACAGAGCCTTCTGTCAATATCGACACTTCACTCTAAGCTGTTTTGGCTCACACATCTCTTCAACATCACCAGGGGACTGCCAGACAGGATACTACATAAATTCAGGGAGTTGTTTAGAAAGAACTGTTGGAAGAAACTTTTCCCTCCACGAAGAACGACAGCAGAGCTCAGAGCATTTGAGGACTTTTAACACCGCACTTGTCCCGGCAGCGTGCGAGCCAGGCGGTCAGTGCAGCGCACTCCTCCTGCCTGGACACTCATCCTGAGGGGCACCTGGACCTCCGCACCAACTCCTCCTCTCTCCTCACGGGCTGCGCTGCATTCCAACCGTCCCTCCCGCACTTCGTCCCGCACGAAGAGGCCCCGCGGCCGTGTCCGGGCAGCTCAGCGCTCCCTCAGCGCTCCCTGCCGAGCGCGGTGCTCGCGGGGCCGCGGCCGCCTCCAGCCCCTGCTACGGGACGAGCTCTCCGCGCCGCCCCGGGGAGCCCGCCCAGCTCCGGACACCGCGCTCCGCTCCGCCGGGAGAGAAGAAAACTTTCAACATG
>VWZN01014450.1:229128-257479 GCA_013396955.1 Regulus satrapa | reverse complement strand
GCGCCGTGAGGTTTCTCCAGGGATTCCACTGACCGTCCATCCTCCGTACGAGTGTTTTTGTCTGTTCTGTATCTCTGAACTCTTTTTAAGAATATCTTTCTAATATCGTTCTGGTGTTATTTGCCCAGACACTAAATACTGTTTACTGTTTTCTGTCACCTTTAATGTTTTTCTTGCAGTCTTTCTTCTAGCGCGTCTGTCTGCTATTTTTATTTTTAACCCAGGGTTTGCTTAATTCCATTCACGGTAAGGTGGTGAAGCTTTTGTTGGGCGGTCTTCTGGTATTTCTACTAATTAAGTGATATTATGGACTGTGCAAATGAAAGTATTTGTCTTAATTTTTCTCGCTCTCAGCAAAATCTCAAAAGACCCTTTCCCCAAGATCTAAAACAACACTTTCACAAAACAAACAAAAACTAAACCAAACAACCCCCTCCCCCCCCCAAAAAAAAACCCAAACCATCCATTGGCTTAGGTAAAAGAATTTCTTTCCTGAGTGTTTTTGCTACAGATTTTCTTTAGTCAAAACTTGCAGATCTGCGCTGAAAATCAAGGCCATTCTAAGCACAATGAAAATAATTATAGGGCTTGACTAGGTGTGAAGCTTCAAAAGTAGGTGAAGTTTAGAGGAGTTTGAGTAATTGCATATCCCTGGCATATTTGGGGTGTGTGGAGTTGCTTTTTTTAAATATTGACAGATCTCCAAACTGGTTAATTTTGGTTGCAGCGTCCATTGAGGAGCTATCCTATTTTATGCTTCAGTTCTATGTATAGTTCCTGTGCCTGCACACTCTATTTGGCCCCTATGTTAATGCTGTTATATTTTTATTTTTACAGCGTGTTCTTCTTCTCGTTGCTTCGGATGTTGATGCGTTATGTGCTTGTAAAATACTCCAGGTAAGTCTGGGTTATTTTATCACTGCAGGCTGACAGTATGGAAATATGCCCTGGGATCCTATAGAAGGGTGTGAACTGGGGAAGGGTGGAAGGTTTAATCTGCTTTTCTAACATTTGTTTCCGTGAGTTCTGGCACTGAAAAACGGTGGGTTGTGGGCTCAGATTTGTCATGTGGGGTGTTTTTATTCTCAGGATTTACGTGGAATGGGATCATAGCTGGGTGCAGCGTTGCAGGGGAGGCTGTTTCCCCTCCCCTTTGCTGACAGCTGTTGCTTTCTTGCAGGCTTTGTTTCAGTGTGACCATGTGCAATACACACTCGTGCCTGTGGCTGGCTGGCAAGAACTTGAAACTGCCTTTCTGGAACATAAAGATCAGGTGGAAAAATACTGGGAAATTTTTAAGCTGTAGCTCATCTTTTGTAAAGATAAAATTAATCCCTTCCCCAATTAAAAATGTCAACACTTAAGCTCATTATTAGTAGTGGTTACTTCAAAACTATGGTTACATTTTAACATACCAGTAATAAATTTGTCAGGTTTTTAACATTACCTCCAACAAATGTGCTGTAATGTTGATAGAATCAAATAAAGTTTGCATGCATTTTGAGATACAAAGGTGCTGGTATTGGATGTCAAACATCCCCGAATTGTATTTTGCCTTAAAATTTTTTTTCTGCCTCAGAGACGTTAAATATTAGAAAGTAAACACAAGTTTTGGCAATGATGAGTGCTTTGGAGGTTTTGTAAACATGTTTTCAGTTTTCAGTGTTTCCTGGCAATTTAAGTAACAAGCTGCTTCTTTTTTTTCTGCTTTTGTTTGCAGTTCAAATATTTTGTTCTTATTAATTGTGGCGCCAATGTTGACCTCCTGGAAATCTTGCAGCCTGAAGAAGACACTTTTTTTTTTGTCTGTGACAGTCACAGACCAATCAATGTGGTGAATGTTTACAATGACACACAGGTAAAAGGTTTTTTTTTTTTTGGTAATAGAATCCTCCCCACAGTGCAGTGCTTTTCTCTGTTTGCAAAACTGGTCAAGAACATCAGTTTGTAGGTCAGAAAACAGCATTAATAAACAAATATTTGCAGTGATAATCTACATAACCAGAAATAATCCTTTTTCCAGTAGTAAAATCCTTAATGTAGCAATGTGGAAGTTGTGGTAGTAAGCACCTGTTAATCTTTTGCTGTAAATCAAACTGCCATAAATCAGAGGATAAACGTTCTCCAGAATGTAGCATGTATTATATCTCAGCATCTAGCAGCACCTAGAATTTAAACTGTTAAGCGCAGATTACTTGATTTTAACAAGCATTAAAATGCCAATTCTTTCAGTATTGCTCTAACAAAGAAATATGAGATTTTACTCTTATTTTCTGTAAATCAGTGTGGCATTTGTATTAAAAACCAATGTTTTGTTGAGCCAGGGATGAATACAGCCTAAATGAATTTTTAGTTTCTTTTACTAAGAGTGCATTTTGCTCACTAAATAAGGTACTTGCTCTAAAATACAGTTTTTTCCTTGCTAGATTAAGCTGTTAGTCAAGCAGGATGATGATCTCGATGTTCCTGCTTATGATGACATCTTCAGAGATGAGGAGGAGGAAGAAGAGGACTCTGAGAATGAAAGTGATGGCTCAGAGCCCTCAGAGAAGCGCAGACGTTTTGAAGAGGTTTGTTTCACTGCTGTGTTGTGGAAGGAAGAAAAATGACACTGCTATTACATGTATTTTATGTCATAATAATATTTGAGTTTAAAAATTGTGTTCCATTTGATCACAAATCCAAGTGCAAGATTGAAAAATAATTTACTACAACAGGTAGTTTCACATAAACAAAATACTTATTTATCTGAACTACTCAGAAATATTTTCTCCAAATTAAAAATATGTTTTGAACTTACTTATGCATAATTCTTTGTATAATAAATGAACTGGAGACATCTATCTCCTAATATGTGCTGTGGGCTTGGCAGTCTAGCAGTAGAATTTGTTTAGATATTAACTCCTTTTACAAAAAAAAAGCTTGAGAAGATACAAGCTCACAAATAGTTTACCAATGCATTTTGTCTGCGCTTGCAGCAGTAAACTAACAAAAGTATATTAAGTGTACACATGAAATTAAGTTTTCCCTGTTACTTGTAGCACATTTTCTATTTATATTATAGAAGCAAGCAAAGACATGAGACCAGCAACGTTAAGGGCCAACTAACAATCCTTAGATTTAATACATATTAAATGTTATCTTTGTTATCTTCCCATCAGCATTGTACATTTTTTTCCTAGTATTATAAAACGGGCACTATCTTAGCCAAAGAAGCTACCCAATTTAAAAGAAAATTACAGATACACAAAAGCTTTTCTCAGACCTGTTAAATATTTCACAAAGTTCTCATGTGTGTTCATTGGAAATATTTTTGAGAA
Source organism: Regulus satrapa (assembly GCA_013396955.1). Lineage (NCBI taxonomy): Eukaryota > Metazoa > Chordata > Aves > Passeriformes > Regulidae > Regulus > Regulus satrapa. Next base: position 254,159 of record VWZN01014450.1, on the reverse strand, counting down.
TCCTTTTCTCCTTAGGTATTGTTAACGGCAGTATTTTGCTTTTTAAGAAGAAATACTTTAATGTAAATTTAATAGTTTTTTATTTAAATTAAAGTTTAATAATTGAGGTATCTAGATGCTAATCTACTAGTAATTTTTTTCTAGCTTTTTAACATCCTGGAAATTATTTACAGGAGGTTATGGAGAGAACTATGAAAAGGCGACAGAGGCGAGAATGGGAAGCACGAAGGTCTGTACAAGGGTTTTTCTTATTTGCTTCTATATTTTTCTTTCATTTTTGATTAAAATTGTGTTAAGAATACAAACACAAGGTACCAAGGTGTGATTTTCAAGATGCTTTACTTATAATTCTGTTTAGAAAGCTGTGATATTTAGTATATAAAAATAAAATGTTTAAATGGAGGAAATTGTAAATAATGATTTAAAATTTGAGTGTCAATAGGTGCATTGGCTCACTTTCAATAGCTGTAATATTTTCTTGTCTATCCTGGGGTGAAATTTGTCCTTCTGTTTTCTACTTTTACAATCCCACTGTAGTCAATAGGAATGAGCAGGAAAAAATCAGATAAAATGGGACTTGGGGAATGGTCGTGTAAAAAAAAAATTCCTTTTTGCTTTATGAGTACATTTTAGTGTGGTTTCCATGTTGTTACTAAAATCTAATTGCCTTGCAGATAAACAATTTCTAGCCCGAGTTTAATGTTTTTAATTGCTAGAATGAAATTTAAATATTAATCACCATTTCTTGCTTAGATTTTTTATCGACTCCAATGACTAGTTCACCACTTAGTCAAATACGGGTTTTTTCTCCATTTTAGACGAGAAATTCTTTTTGATTACGAACAGTATGAATACCATGGGACCTCAGTAAGTATAAACTCTGTTTGCCATTAAACTTCAAAGTAACAGTCTAGAGGTAATTGGATGATATCCAATGTTATAATTATCTATTACAATTATATAGTTATCTAATAATACTGTTCAATATAATAATATTGCATCTCACTATTTTTGTATCTTGTTATTATATATATAAACTGCATCATATATATGCAAGTAGCTTAACTTTATTTTATTTTAATGTTTTATGGCTTTTTTGTCAATATTTGCAAGAGTATCTATCTATGTACAAAATACTGTCACGAAAAGACTTGAGCATGTAGAGGCATTGTTTGTCTCTGAAGGTGTTAGGATATCCCGAACATAGCACTTAGGGCACCAAACTGTTCTTTCTGTCATTTGGCCTCGGTGATTATTTATAATTTTTTAAGATTATTAACCTCTCTGATTTTTTAAATTGTTTATATTTTATATAAAATGTGGGTTTACAGAGCTCTCTAGAAAATTTAGTATCTAGAATATTTAATATCTTAGGAAGAAGCTGGCAGATTGTTAGACTCCAGGGTGGTTGTCAGAGCTTTAGGAACACGTGCTGGTGCTTGGCAGATTGGACTGTTCTATTTGTTTAGTGAACTGTGTCTTGTGTTCTTTTGTCTTTTTGCTTCTTCCCCTTGCAGTCTGCAATGGTGATGTTTGATCTGGCGTGGATAATGTCCAAGGACTTGAATGACATGTTGTGGTAGGTTTCCATCGTTTTTTGTAGAGATTGGAAGCTTAAAACCTGTCTCAAAGACTGGCAAGATTTCCTAAAATAATTTGGTTTCACTCTGAGATTCCTGTTTCTTTTGGGAGTGCATGCTTGCCTTCAACTACAGGATGCATCTGTGTAAATTAAAAGCAACTATCGATATTACATGGAAAAAGGCAGAACAGTACTGCACGTGTATATCTGCAGAAGAGGGAATAACAGCAGATAAATAACTTTGTTATTAACTTCTCTGTGCTGCTGGTAAAAATGTTACTGATTTGAGCTCTTGGAGGGTTAAATATAATGTACTCTATTGGAATATTGGTTGGTTTAACCTTTTCTTCCTTTTTTTATTTTTTCAATTTAGGTGGGCTATTGTTGGCCTGACAGATCAATGGGTCCAAGATAAAATCACTCAGTAAGAAAATTTTTATTTTAAAAATTATATTTTTTATTATTAGTCTTTATTATTTGTCTGTCTTTTCAAATATTGTTTTGGGGAGCAACTAGCAGCAATTAGTAGAGATCGGGAAACATAAAGGTATTATTATAACAGGTATAACTGATTAATGGTGATATTAAATATATTAATGCCTGAATGTGATCTATTGCCTTCCGAAAGTAGGAATATGTATCTTTAAAAAAATATTTTCTGTTATTTAGAATTTTTAAGCTAACTTTGTTTTTCACAAAATTATAAATCAATCACTTCTGATTTGGGAGGAAATCATGTTTAATGGTAATTTACCTGAGCATGAACTTGATACTGTTTTATTAAAGGAAGAAACATTTGTATATTCTGTATCCTCCATGTTCCTTTACAGTTTTAGTTAACAAGTTTCGGGGTTTTTTTCCCCTCTTTTTATTTTTTCCTACTAGATATTACCATAATTCTAGTATTACATGAGTAAACTTTAATTCTGGTGTTGTATCTTTACTAATACATGGATGTTTTAAAAGAGATAAATGTAATAAGTAACTGATTTCTTTGGTCAGTCTATTGTTTGGATCGTTTTTGTTTTAATTGCCTGGGTAAAAAGATTAATATTGAAAAAACATTATTTAATGAGTTGGGAGGGTTTAAAACTATCTACAGTTTTCACGCTGCTGACTTTAGGAAGCATTTTTATTTTCGTGTATCCAAGAACAACAATCCCCTGGCAGAAAGTGAAGTGACGAGGTTGTTGTTTCAGAATGAAGTATGTGACTGACATTGGGATCCTGCAGCGCCACGTGTCTCGCCACAACCACCGCAACGAGGATGAGGAGAATTCTCTGTCCATTGACTGCATGAGAATTGCATTTGAGTATGAGTATCCTTACAGGAGCTCTGGGGAAAATGCACACTTACCCCTCCTGTGAACCCCTCTGGAGTTGTTATCTAGGGGGAAAAAAAAAATCCCAGCTTCATCTCTGCTGAGAATGGAAATAAAATAAAGGGAAATCCGAATGTTTTGTTGAGCATGAATCCCTCTTTCAGCAGCTCCTGTGGCTTCAGTTCGGCTTAACCTTTCAGAGCTGGTTACAAGTCAGCACTGCTACTCTTATGTTGCATCACCTGTGCTTCTCATTGCGTTTAATGCAGCACAGATGTGCAGTGTGTAAGGGCAGCTGAATCCTTTCCTGCTCATGGGGTTTGTAGGGTCTGAGGACTTTTCTGTTTGCAGTGATTTGCCTTAACTCCCGCTCAGCCTGCGCCTGGCACTGTACCAGCACTGGTCTCTCTACGAAAGTCTCTGTAACACCTCCTACACCTCTGCCAGCCTCAAGCTTTGGTCTGTACAAGGACAGAAGAGGCTCCAGGAGTTTTTGGCTGACATGGGGTGAGTTATAAAAATCGGGGTCATTTTTTTTTCAATGACTTAGAGGAAAATATTCAGAATATAGCTTGCGAGTACTCAAGCTGTCAGTTTTTAAATATGATTGTGGGACTCTGAAGAGGTGGCAGTGTCTCTGAGTTATATAACTTGTGTATTGGTTTACAAGGAACACTTGCTATGTGCCTTTATGGAAGGCAGCTCAGTAAAGTAACCTCTGCTTCCTGGCATCCACTTAGGAATGACTGAAAAAACGAAAGCATACAAGTTTGATCCAAGTCTTTTGGTACAAGACTTGTTAAATGGTCTAATAATTTTTAAAGTCCTATGAGAAAAAGACAAAATACTTGTTTCTTCTGGCATACCTGTCAGTAATTTTTTTTCCTTCTGTTCTTAGCTTGCCCTTGAAGCAAGTGAAACAGAAGTTTAATTCCATGGACATGTCTTTGAAAGAAAATCTTCGGGAGATGATTGAAGAATCTGCAAACAAATTTGGGTAAATTGTTTTAAATACAAAGGTTTTTTTCAAGTTCAAATATTTTTCTATGAGGAAGATCTAATATGTTGATTTTAAAAATATGACTCTTAGATTGGCAAAGTAACACTAGACTTGTTGAGAATGTTAGGATAAAGCTGTTTGTTCTTCATGTTCTTAAGATTAACATACCGGGGAGACAGCTGGTCAGTGTTGATAATCTTTATAAACTTTCCTGGGTTTATTTCATTTTGCAGAATGAAAGATTTACGAGTTCAGACTTTCAGCATTCACTTTGGCTTTAAGAACAAATTCTCAGCAAGTGACATAGTCTATGCAACAACTTCTCTCATGGAGAACATAGAGAAAGAGGGGCCTGAAACAACTAATTTCATCAAGGCTTTGGACAGTCTCTCCAGGTACTAGAAATAAGCCTCTTCAGTGTTTTTCAGTTTTATTTAAGGAAATGTATTGGGATTATGGATCTAAAATATTAATTGTTGCTTCATAAGCTATTGAAGAAAGAAAATCAAAATGTCCCTGTGAATAGTGTTTAGATATAGTTTTTATGTGAAAAACTTTCTTTTATTAGAAAAGTATCTATTTTTATTCTTTTTGTTGCAGGGGTAACCTGGACAAGCTGCACCAAGGACTTGACCTTGCCAAAAAGCAGTTACGTGCCATTCAGCAGACAGTGGCCAGCTGTATTTGCACCAACCTTGTCATTTCTCAGGGGCCCTTTCTCTATTGCTCACTCATGGAGGTCAGAATTGTGTGCTTGGGTTCTCACTTGACTCTCCTTTTTGACTGTATCATCCTTGAATAACGGTTTCTGGGCACAGAAAGAACTACTCTGTAAGAAAGAACCTATTTCTGTGTTCTGTGCTGTCCTCTGATGGGTCAATGTTGACACGGCTCTGAACTTCCCAAAGGCAGAATCACAAAGGGGGAGAGGGCTTTGCTGCAAAGCTGGGTGAGCTCAATCCCCTGTAATGGTTCTTGTTAGTGTTCTTTGAGCCACACAAAGCTTCTAGACTTGTCAGTAGATAATAAAACTAAGTAAGGTGTAAGAATCATCCTGGGTTGTAACTGAATTAATTCTTTCCTAGGGCACACCAGATGTGAAACTGTTCTCCAAACCAGTGTCTCTATGTCTGCTGAGTAAATACTTACTGAAATCATTTGTTTGCTCTGTAAGTAAATCAAAAGTATTTGATTCACAAACTTCTGGTTGGTGTAGTACTTATTGTTCTGACAGATCTTGCCGTCGATTATTGAAAGCATTATAGGATAGTATTAATATTTTCTGTGATTGATTGGATGATTTTAGCATATTTGTGAATGCTGCTCTAGGGACCATACCTATTTTGAAATTTCATAGCATTGAGTTTTCTTTACTAAGATAATTAAAATTTAAACATGGGTGTAATTTTGTAAATATTGAAGGGAGTGCACCCCTGAAATTTCTGTTAATCCTTAAAGTGACTTTTACTGTGAGGAACAAGTGGATTAGGAGATTCTGTAAAGAAACCAGCTTCTGTCGAACTGCTGAAAATCTGTATCCTTAGCTGGCTATTTGTAATGCTATCTGACTTGGAGAACTGATATTAAATTGCTTTCTGAGCCTTATGTAACAAAGAAGCTTTTTGACTTCTAGACGAAAAACAAGCGCTGCAAGCTGCTGCCCCTGGTCATGGCTGCGCCCATGGACGCTGAACAGGGAACTGTGATCATGGTGGGGATTCCTCCAGAGACAGAAAGCTCAGACAGAAAGAAGTAAGAAAAGTGTTTACGAGTTCTAAACCTATCTGAAGCAAACATATCTTTCCTGTACTATTTAGCACTGATTATGTTGACTTGAATTGTATCCTTCTCAAAAACAAAGTAGTATGCATGAGGTACTTGGAGAGAGTGTACAGATCAAGACCTTCTTTGCAAGGTTTTTTCTTTTTCCTCCCTCTTAAAAGAGGGAAATAGTTCATTATATTAATTTCTTTGTTTCTAAAGGCCTCCAGTGTAAAGATTTTTTGCATGAGAATAAGCGAGGTGTGCGTTGAATACACGGCACCTGTAAAAACATCTGGAAGCCATTTCCACCTCTCAGCCAGGAAAAAGTTCCTTGCGAACATCCTTTCCTATGGCACTCATTCTCATTTCTGCTCCTGCCTCAGCTTTTTTGGAAGAGCCTTCGAGAAGGCTGCGGAGAGCACCAACTCCCGGGCGCTGCACAACCACTTCGAGATGTCCAGTGAGTGCGGGGGCCCGCAGGGGGCGCTGCTTGGCTGCTCCTGTCTTGCACATGATTTAAAAAAAGAGACACAGGCTTTCTTAACAATAGCTATTTATCTATGCATGTTGAACATACAATTGAACATAATTCTTAGATTTAAGAAGCGCCTGTTCCGTATTGTGTCGTGAGCACCTAGAAATAAATTTGCTAAGATTTAAGCACAAAATCAACATTGCTCTTTGCATTTTGTTCAAATAGATTCTCCTTTTTAAAGCTGAGTAAGAATATAAATTTGTATACTCAGGTTTATTGTTCTTTAAGTGTGATATCTGGTATATCTTTCAGTTGTTTGCATCCTGTAATGAAATATTTCATATTTTAGTAATTGAATTGAAAACAGAAGATCGGAGCAAATTTCTGGATGCACTCATTTCTCTCTTGTCCTAAAGGTAAGACACTGTAAAGATTAATTTAAAAATTATTACAAAACAAGTAATTGATGCTATCTGTACAATATTTTTTAAAAGTGTGGCAACTTTTTGTGAAAATCTAAATTGAAGCTGAGAAATTCTTTTTAAAAGACAATTGTTTTCCTTTGGAGGAGGAGGCAGACTATATGCAAGCAACATTTTTTTCCTCCTTAAGAGATTTGTTTAAGTTTCATCATCCAGAAGCTTCTCTGTCATTGTTCCTGACTTTTTGTGGCTTTTTAACTTAGGGTAGAAAAGGAGCATCTGTTTGAATTATGAGAAGAGTGGCAATATTAGCTAATTGTAGCTGGTCCTCTGTTACTGACATTTAATTCTGATGGCTTGTTTGAGCTCAGGATGGAATTTTGGCCACAGCAGTGCCTCTGGCTTTGATGGTAATGCAGAATTAGCATTTTTCTTTCCCAGTGTTGGGATTGTACCCTAGGTTGGTGTGTAGTTTTTACCTGGAACAGAGGTGGGGATATAAGACTTTCTTTTCAGTTGTGAAGTAGACAGCAGGGGCATACAGGATTTCTACATCCATTTGTTTTTTACACTTTGACTACTGATTGTTTTGTCTTCTGCTCTTGTTATGCAGTGGTGCCTTTTGGCTCCTTGTGCTGGAAGCTGAGGATAAGACCCTCTGAAATTATTTTGGATGTTCCAAAGTTGGTGGTGTTGCAGTTTTGGTATATCCTAGGTGCTGGTACAGTCCTGGACTGGTGTTTTTATGACTTTTGGGAGGTCAAAAGGATTTTGATCTCAGCAGAGAGATATTGAACATTTCTTTTCCTAAACATCCCGTCCTGGTAATGCCAAAAGTTGTCACCTGGTATTTGTACATTGGATTTTTTTTTAATCAAGCCTGTTTTTATTAGTAGACATACTCTTGTGATGTTCAATTGTTGATTGATAAGAAAAAATAGGTTTTGAAGTTCCATATTTATATTACTGTTCAACTGTACTTCTAAAAGCCTCTTGAATGCTTTTTATTTTTTTTTAACTATTTGAAATTCTCCTTGAAGTTCTAGAATGTTGAAAATGTATTTTAGTGTTACCAGATTGAAGTTTTGTAGTTTAATTAAAATACTGGTTTTGTGAGAAGAGTTTTAAGATTTTAGGATTTTTAAAATCCTAATACTGAGGAACTGCCAAATACCAAATGAAAAATCTGGGGAATGCCAGTGTCAATAAGGCCTTTTTAGTCATGCATTGTGATACTGTATTGTCACTTGTAGCTTAATTCTGGGAATAATTTCCCTGGGAGGAGGCTGAAATGCAATGATAATTCTGTGTAGACTGTAGCACTATAAATATTGACAGAGTAGCTTATCCTGTTGTATAGCAGATTTCCTTTTGCTTTGGTCATATGAAATGGCTCACTGGCCTTACCCTGCTGAGCATTGGTGGCTGTGTATATGTGTACATGTGGAATGCTTTTCTACTTGAAGTGTTTGCTCGAATTCGCTGTGACTTCAATGTTTTCATGTATTATAATAACATAGAGGTTATGTATCATTCCATCATTCTTTGTACATATTTTAATACAGATTAATTTAATATTAAATGTGATTTAAATGTAGTCAACCAAAACCTAATTAAACTATCTATTTTTATTAAATAAAAAAAAGTTGGTTTGGGTTTTTAATACATGTTTATATGTTGTCACCCTATCTGTGCCAAGGTGGATGACCAAAAAATGGTGCTTCTTAAGATAAATCAGTGCTGCCTTTTGGTTTTGCATGCTTACTAGGTAGTGTTGGCAATAAATTATATTATTCCTTACCAGCACATTTTACATTTTACACAGCACACAGAAATTCTATCACTTTTCTCAACTACCTTGCTGGGCTTTAGGTCTCTGAAAACGGAAACAGAATTTCGGCTGTCTTGTAAACAAGTAGTGTCAGGCCAACTAATATGTAAGTGTACTTCTAAATATTTTCACTTTATCTTTCAGTGGCAAACTGCTGGAGAAAATAAATGTAGGAAATTTATTTATCACAAAAGAATCACTGCCATTTCTGCAATATTTAATGACTAACCAGTTCAGCCCTATCATATATTTAAGACTTCTCTTACTAGGTGACTCTCATGTCTTGAAAAATTGACAAATTTTCAGGCACAAGCACCCTTTAGCTTCAGCATGTTGTGTCACACTGGAAGGATGAGAAGTGGGAGCCAGTTTTTATACTGGGATATGTTGGAAATTGTTTTACTGTCAGGTTCTTCAATCAAACGTGTAACATAAAACAAACTTTCCTTGTCCCTCCCTTATTGTTATTTTTTTGTCGGCTGGTTGGTTTTTAAGGTTCAGTTTTTTCCCCAGGATCTGCTTGAAGTGCTCAGAATGCTTTTGCAAATTTTGGAATTGATCAGCTGTTGAAGTGATTCCTGGGTCATCCAAATGTGCCCACAAATCAGCCAGGAGTGTGGAATGCTGTGTGAAAACGAAGTTACTAAAACTAAATCTGTATGGACCCCTGAAGGACCTCTGCCAGCAGATAAAAATTTTTCATGTCAGCATTTTACAATGTGGGCAATAGAATCTGGTCCTCCTTATGTAGTTTATTTTATGCTATAGAATTTGTCAATTAATGTGTTAATACTACCTGGAGAATAATTGTAGTAAGAAATTGTGGAGCAGTTTCATTCAGCAGCAACTACTTGGTGGTTTGAGTGGCCCATTGAAATTGGTGGAGGTTGGGTAACACTTGGCATCTCTGCCTGAAGAGATAATTATACTTTTGATTTATGATTCCAAATAGAAATTGTGGCTCTAATGAGTCATTTAAAAAAAAATAGAACACAGATAAATCAGCTTAGCCTCTTAAAATGTACTGTCATATTCCACCTAGCCATGTCTGCAAATAGAAACATTCCCTAAGGATTACATTGAAGCTGCAGTAACTCTTCCAGTGTTTGCCTGCTGTAATAGCAGCCTCCTAATCAGTTCTTTAAATATTTCTGTTGCTGCTAATCTGAGAACAATAGCAGTATGAAACAAATCCTTTAAAATGTTTTAGGGTTTTTTTTTAACAAAATAAAATGTTGAAAATCCTTAAATACCAAAGTACTGAAGCAGCTGAACAAGCTGATTTATGCCATTCCTGCTCAGTGATTCATGGCTGTTTTCTTTATGGGGTGATAAATTTAAACATCATTGAAATTGCACAGTAAGGACCTGATTTGGTTGGAATTGAAGTGAATCCCCTTCAATGAAAGAATTGTGGTGACTTTAGTAGATGTACTTACCAATGTCAAGGTTGCATAGTGGGTAAGAGTTAATTCTTGCCTCCTTTCCTATTTCTCTTTGGGGGGGGAAAAAAAAGAAAATGAATGTTTACAGCTTCATTGTATGAAAGACCTACTGTGCCAGTCCGACTGTGGCAATGATGATAGCCAGTGGGCTTTGGTCAGCTTTTGGCCTCTCTAATGTCAGAAGCAGGTGCTAGGGAAGGGTAGAGAAACAAAGCAGTGGCATTTGATGCTTCCTTCCAGATAGAAACAAGTGCTGTCCCAGTCCTTGTGCTCAAGGCTGTGCTGAGCCAGGCGTGGTTCCTGTGTGTCTGGTCAATGGCAGTGGTTATCTGGGAATCTGGAGTCACTTCCTCCCAGATCCTTGCAGAATTCTAGCCTGTGCAGTGTTTTGGGGTGAGTGGATCTGCAGCCTAGCTAGGTATTGTATGAGGAACTACAGCCCTGTGGAACAGTGTAATATAGTGCTGATTGCTCTTATTACTGGAAGTTCAGTGTTTCAACTGTAATGATTTCTAGGCAAATTATTTGGTGAATATTCATTATTTTCACTTGCTATTGTAACACCTTTTATGATGAAGGACAGAATATTCCGGGGTTGAGTATTGGGAGATGTTACTGGGTTTTGCCTTGATCTACAGGAGTGTATGTTTATCAGCAGACTCTTTTCTGCCTTGGTACTTAGATGCAAGTACAGTTGATATTACAACAGGAGCTCTAGTTCATGAGTCATATCAAATTTATCTACAGTATCTGCTGTTTCTTCCCACTATTCCCTGTGACTACTCTTAGAGCCTACTGCTCTGCTTTTATGGCAGAAACAATAAATCAGAGGTATTTCAGAATCTGCTGGGTTTATCTATCAGCAGTTTGAGTTTATATTAGTAGACAGCAATCACTTGTAAACCTGAGAGGATGTAAGAGAGCCATTGCAGTCTTAAAATGCTGAATGGTTTGCAGGAGAGCTGTTCGATTGTTTATTTAAATCCCATGTACTAGAGAACTGGGGTAGGAAAAGTACCTTAGAATTGTCACGTTTGACCATCTTTTATTCTTCAGTTTCACTTTTCCCACTCCTGTTTTCAGGACAACATTTCTAGTGCTCACCTGTCCAGAAATTAAAGAGAAATAAAACTTTACATCACTCTAATCACTAGTGTGAAGTACCCCAGTTGTAAAGTCCAGATGAGGAAGTTTTAAAATCTGTCTCTTTTGTACGGAAGCTCTTTGAAGATGGTTTTGTTGTGTTGAATTGGCCTCTCAGGGTGTGCTAACTTGTAAAGAGGGGAGCAGTACAGAGCAGTACTTATTAAAAGGGAAATGAAGTAATCACAACTGAGGAGGAATCAAAACATAAAACACCAGGACTATTCTCACAGCAATAAACAGCATCATTTGTTGATTTTATGTGTACATCTGTCACTCAATGGTTTCGCTGATTTTGATTCCCTCATAGAAGGAACATTCTTGCAAACACTCCTCTGAAAGTTCCTTTGGGTGTAAGTCTGGCTTGGGGGAAAGAAAGCAGTGAAATATTTGTTTCTTTAAATGGAAAAATTGAAATCCCTCTTGGCACTCATGTACCATTGTTGGCTTCAAGGTGGTACTAAAAGTTCCCTTGGAGCAGATTCAAGAAGTGAAAAATGTGCTGCCCAGGGTGGAGCTCAAAAATGCCACCTTTATGTACAAGCGTTTGGGTTATAAACACAGACTTAGCAGGAAATATTGCAGAACATTCACTAGGGAAAGAACACTGTGGGAGCTTTTCATTTCAGACTGGACACAATTCTTTTAAAACGTTTGAATTTTGATTTTTGTCATTCAGAAGGTGGCAGAATTAGAGAAGAAACGCAAAGCTCTAATATGTTGAAAATAGGCAAGAAATCCCTGACTTCATATCTAAACTCGCGACATCCCTGGATCTGACAGAGCAGAGAATGTGGGTTTCCCAGTCACTGCTGCTGTGTGACAGAAGAATTTTGACTTCCTCTGCCCACTCAAGGCAGTTGTGGCTGCTGGGTTGTTAACCTGGCTTCTGTTACCTTGACTCCCATGGTGTGTGTCTGGGCAATACACTAAGATCTCAATGACCAGAGATAAAGACTTGTTTGGTAATTTGATATCACAAAAAGCATTTAGCAGAGTTGCTGATGCATGCTATTCTCAATGAGCTGAAGGTTTACAAGTCATTTGAAATCAGAATTAGAACCAATCCCATAGGAATTTATGGGCAAGCCTAATCATACGTCATGAATTAAACTAAGGTAAAATGTATACACAAGCTGTATCACAAAACAGTTCCTTCCAGTGCTGGATTGGGGTTTATTTTATCAAGAGATCTGGGATTTTTTTATTCCTTGGTTCAACAATATCCTTTTCTCAAGTCTTTGCCACTTGCTTAAGAAATGTAGCTGACTTCTCTGGGTATTGCTTCTTGTTAATGACTAGGTTGCCTGTGTTAGATAAAGTACAGTGACATTCTGGGTCCTTGTTTTTCTTTTCAAAACCGGTTTTAATTGAGATGATTCCTTTCTGGCCCTTACAAAAGAGATAATACTCCCTTACAACAAAAGGGTGCTGTCTTTTATAGCACTTAGAGTCACCTCTTCTCATTGCTGCAGCTTGTCTGTGTTTCTAGTCCCTGTGGTGTTGGTGTCTCTTTCCACTGTTTAGCTCAGTGGAATTTACTTTCATTTAATCATTCTTTTGCAGCATGTCAGTGGAAAATCAGAGGTACCTGCCATTGAATTGGAAAGAATTCACAGGGACAGTTAGCTCTTAGTATGTTTTTATTTGCTGAAAGGAGTCACCAAGGGGCTCTCAAAATAAATATACCATTAATAATGATCTACTGTGTGATCTGAAAGTCTGACTGGGTCAGTAGCCTAGAAGGAAGTGGCATGTAAAATGGTGGTTTTTTTAAACACTGGTGTGGTTGGTGTAGTAATTCAGGACTCAGATAGCGAGAATACAGTGTCCCCTGGATCAAACATGCTCTGAGGTCTGAGATTACCTTCTTGGGCCCTAAGTTCCTCTTCTGAGACCGTGCACTGACCAAAATATCTCTTCCCTATTCTACAGGATGACGTTGATCTTTTAAAATATTTGCATTTGAATTTTTTTTCCTGAGGATGCTGTGCTTCCTTCAGGGAAGTCTCTTAACTGGAAATGGCTTTGTTGCATCATATGTAAGCTGTTGAAATTAATAAATTAAAATTTTCAAAAAGGAGATGCTCTACAAACAGTTTCTCAAAGGAACTCCAAAGAGTCTTTGGCTATGTCCAGCTGATCACTCATGGGGGCAGACTCTCTTAGGAGCTTTTTTTTATAGCATCCCAGATTTGAAATGTTGTTGCCCTACAATGGAAACAAGATCTCAACAGCTGCAGAACTAAGTGCTGTAATATAATTCTACAACCTGATCCTTTAGCTGGGAACTGTGGTGTTTGATAGTGCTATTTGCTATGTGCCATACTGCTCAAATAATTGCTTTCTAAACAAGAGCCAGGGCTTGTTTAGTGTTTAATTTGCACTGTCCGTGTTTGCCTCAATTAAACAGTCATTGCTTACTAGGTTAAATCGATATCCAGTTTTCAGATATATTCAGATTTCTAGAAATCCAAATTTGTCTATAATTGAGAATTCAGGTAACTATCTAGTACCAGACCAGATTACCACCTAACACTGATTGTGTTTCTTTCCTTGGGAAATTTAAGATCTTGTCTTTCATCTCAAGCTTTACTTTCTCTCTTGCCAAAATCTTAGTGGCAGAAAGCATTTTCTGCTTTAAAAATATATAAAACCTGGTATGCTCTTCATTATTTATAGCCTTGTCAGTAAAATGCATTGCCCTCCAGGGTTAATGGCTCTGCTAGTGTGTGCTATCAGAACAGCACCATTTCTGGACTGTGTAAAAGTTACATTTTGAAAAATTAGGCATAGTCCTTTAAAGACCTGTATGCACATACTGTAAAGCAGTCATGGAATTTCCCAGACGTGTCTGTTCTAGGGAGGGAAGTACTGTCCCCCCTAAAACATTCTGAGGAAAAGCCAAACCACCCTGCACCCTCTCTGCATGTTTTCTCTCCTTGTGAGATTTTTCTGCCTCTGTGTTATCTGGCTCTAACGTTAAGCAGAACTGTCTCCCATTCTTCCTACCAAAGGATTGAGTCTCCCTCCAGTGTTTAGGTTTCTTTATCCTGTTATTGGGCTGCAGTTAGTTCACACCCACAAAAACAGCATACATGGCTGTGGGGTTTGGTTACCTGCTTTGCAAATCCAGTGTGTGCTGTTTCATGAACATGAAGAAGAGGAAGAGTATTGTTGTTTCAGCTGGTTCCACTTGCTGTGTAGCCATGTAAGTAGATTAGCTGATATAACTGTGAAGGACAGAGTAATTAAAACAATAACTTAATGAACATATCCTTTTTATGAGACTTTTTCCTTGTAAAAGCTACTGAATTCTGACTCATTTTTCTGACTCATACTCAATTGCTGGCTCCTGTTGTAGAATATCCACTTAGAAAAGTTCCTGAGCATGGCATGCTGTGTCAAAGGCGCAGACAGCTTTCCAACTCTTGCATACAAAACTGAGAAGGGGACCTGAAAAGGACTGAAAATGACAAGGTGAAATACAAAAATAGAAAATAAAGAACAAAGAGGAAAAGAGAGACTAAGTAACAATAGAGGGTAAGCAGTAAATCCGGTTTGCCTTTCTAGGTGTCTTGGAATCTGTACTTCAGGGCACCCACTGGGTGGTCACCAGAGCTCTTTGAGTGTGTGAAATGAAATGGAAAACNGCATGGCATGCTGTGTCAAAGGCGCAGACAGCTTTCCAACTCTTGCATACAAAACTGAGAAGGGGACCTGAAAAGGACTGAAAATGACAAGGTGAAATACAAAAATAGAAAATAAAGAACAAAGAGGAAAAGAGAGACTAAGTAACAATAGAGGGTAAGCAGCTGTTCCGGTTTGCCTTTCTAGCTCAGGAAGGTGTCTTGGAATCTGTACTTCAGGGCACCCACTGGGTGGTCACCAGAGCTCTTTGAGTGTGTGAAATGAAATGGAAAACAATAGCTCAGCAGCAATTGCTTTTTTCCCTCTGATGAGGTGTTCCTTGAATTGCCAGCACGACTCCTGCTTGATTTAGCAGTGAATACAGCCAGGCATTTCCTGAAACGACAGCACTACATGGCGCTGTTAGAAATGCTAAGTGAAAGGTTCTGCTGTGAATAACGAGGGAAAGGGACTAGGATACTGGAGTGTGTCCCACTAAACTGTCTGTGCCACAAAAGGGAGAATGAAATGTAGCACAGCTGCACAGGGGTCATCTGCCCAGTCTGAAAACCCTCATCTCATTCCACAAATAGGCAATAGAAGCCAGTAAGATCTGTTTGGAAGAGATAAACTGGTTTGGAATGGTTAGAAGCTAAAGCAAGCATTGCTGTCTTACTGATCTGTCTTCTTTTTATTTTGACGGATATTATCTCATGAACTCTCTACTATCTCAATTCTGATGGGGAATTTTTGCCAGTAAATGCAGATATTGTTTGTGTTCTGGGTCAATATCCCATTCTGACAAGTCTCTGTGTATGTATGTACCTGCTTACTCATCTGTTCCATTATCTCCAAATAACCAATAAATGATTCCTTTCAGAAGGGGTATCTTCTCGGAGCCTTTCAAAGATACAATACATGTATGGCTCCAAGAGTACTGCACTTACTTGGCAGAAACTATTCAGGAATCACTGCTATCCCTCCTCCTCCCTGATTACAGCCCTTAGGAAAGAAATGTGATGACTCGTCTTTTTTTTGTTATTCAGCACATTTTTGTGGTCTTTTCTTTCATTAAACTTTGTATTTCCTCTTTGCCTCACCTTCTTCCTTCATCAGGATGGATGTTAGAGAGCACCTCATGCAAATGGACAGGGAGACGCAACTCAGGATTACTGTGACAGATTAATTAATTATTAGCTAAGCAGTTTCTAGTCTCACCTCATGCCTTTATATTTAGTCATTTGTGCTGGTTTTTATCCAGTGTCCAATTGCTCATATTAATTCTCTTATTTTTAGAATAAAAAAACCCCCAAAGTTGTACATTGCTGAGATCAGTTTTAAACCCTGACCTTTTGGTTCATGAGAAGGATTGCAGTTTGCCCTTCCCTTCACAATCTGAATTCCTGTATAGTAACAGGTGCTAAAACTGAAATTCTCTATTTCTTATTGTGAAATGACTCAAATTTCAGGGACTCTATTAAGGGAAAAAAACTTGGTCTTACAGTTTAGCACCCCTTCACACCCTGTCTTTGAAGTGGGCTTGTTTTCTACACATGAGTGGAGTTCAATACTTGCATTGCAATCTGCCAGAGGCCATTTCTGCAAGGCTGTGAATGCATTTTGCAGACAGAAAGCAAAAAAAATCTCCAACCTTGTGAGAGAGGCAGGAGAAAAAGGGATTGTTCTTCCGACCACCAACAATCAGCCTTTAGGACAGATGTCAGTAATGGCTTCAGAGTGGGAAATGAGCCCATACAGCAGCACCCAGGTATGAAGTCAGGATTGCTGTACTGAACTGAAGTGCAGGTTCTAAAGAATGTAATCACCTCTGCAGGAATCTGGGCAGGATGCCATGGATAATTAATTACCTTTTAGGAGGGACACTGTAATGATGATTACATGGATGTCTTAAAGAATTGTGATCATTAATAATCCCAGGTAGACAAGAAGTCTCTTTTAATATTATCCAAACAACAGCATTTGACCTCTAGAGTCTCAGTATGATATTGGCTTCTGGGAATATCCACTATTTATAGTTGCAGAATAACTGCTTTAATGATGTCTTTGTTTAGCTTATTCCTAATGGAATTCCCACCCAATGGAACTCTTTCTCCAAACTGCTGCCCAATCCACATTGTTAGAGTAAACAAAGATTATATTTATGGGGAAACTAGTTCTATATGTCTGAGAATGGACATAGCTGTCTTACACCTTTCTGAAATACTGAGACTCCTCTTCCATGGCACAACCTGTGGGAGTTAACATTTTATAAAATTGACAGGTATTTGGGCAGATAGATATTCTCAACTGGTCAAGACAAGAAAGTCAGGAGACAACGGGACAGCCTAAAAATAATTTAAAGGTTCAAGAACATAATGGAATTCAAGTAGATGTTAAATTTTTAAAACTTGCCTTGCATGTCAACAGTTTGAAATGTCAACATGTAACAAAAATAAAGTAGATGTAAACAGTGAAATGCATTATGTTGCTTGGATCTTGGCAGTCACTCCCAATGAAATAATAGCAGGAAATTATAGAGGAAAAAAAGGGTGAAATCATTCTGTAGTCACTGGGTATTCATGTGAGTCTTCTGTGTTGAGATAACACTTGGATTTATTTGTATTAAAGAATGAAAGATTGCTGTTATAATTGGAAACTGTTAAAGGTTTTGTAGCTCAGGCTAAAGGTTATCCAGGCTCCTGCAGCAGATATCCTAATTCTAACAAAAGATATACAGTAAGGACAGAACATTGTAACGGGAAGAGTAATCTAAAAATATACGTAGTGCAAGAATTCTGCAGTGCTAGGCACTTGTTAGAGCTGATAAGAATTGGTGATTGTTGTTTTTTGTCCCAATCCTTCAAATATGTGACAGTAGATTGAAACTGAATTCTACCATTTTGAGATTTCACATATGTTCTTGTCAAGCAGTGCCTATTTTTCATTCCTGAGTGATCTTTTGTGCCCAAGCCTAAATTCTCTTAAGGTTTAACCTACTGGTGGAAGTGTTCTGATAACAAACCCAGTTAATGCTAATGAGTTATGTATGAGTGTAACAGAGGGGAATGAATTCAGCTCAGAATGTGTTTGAGAGTGGGAACAGAGCCCAGAGGTACCCACATATGGTTAGATAATTGTCAGAGTACGTGGCATGGGATCAAGAGGAATGTCACTCAAAACTCTTTCAGCTAACCTGCTTCGCTGAAACTTTAGAAACATACACAGCTGAAACCCAACATGCATTTAACATTGCAAACTATTTTTGCTGCATTTAGATTAAAAATGTTGTTGTGGGATCTAGTTTTGTGCATCTCCTAGCTTTTAGTGCATTTGTTCAACCCATCAAAATCTTCTGCTTATCTTAAAAATCCAAAAATGTTCCACAGCTGGCACAGCAGGTGCTAAAGACCTAAAATGTGCACATGTGTAACTTACCTCCTTGCAGAGCATAGCCAGCAATGAGAGATGCACAGGATGATACAACTGGCACAGAGTTCACAGCTTGCTCGCTGGATCAGAGTAATTTAGAGATAGTTATCTGTTGTTTGTCTGGAAAAATCAGCTATTTTAAACATTTACTTTTGTTGTCTGCTGTAAATAAACATGAAGAGGCTTCACCTCATCTGTTCTGTTTGTGTACACCAGAGCACCTCCCTGGGCCATGCGAACTCTCTGCCTGGTTGGTGCAGCCTGGAGGACCCACCAGAAGGGAACAGCCCTGGTTTTGGAGCTGAGGTGTAGTAAGGGATGGATCCACTGCTATTCCTGTACATAATAGCACTGAGGCACTTGGTCATGCCTAAACTAAAGCTGTTTTTTTTTTTCCAAAAGAAGGAAAGGAGTAACTTGTGTGGATGATGTATCAACTGGGCTTCAGGGACTCTTTGTACCTGCTATGAATGCCCTGTCAGCTGCTGCCAGGGCTTTAGTCAATGTCAGTGGCTTTTGCCATTCAAGATACTCTAAAGAGGATCAGAGTAAAAGATGCAGCTTGTTTTATTTTCTGCCTAGTTTTCTGGACAGTCAAAGTCCTTCTAAAAGGGTATCAGTGGTGGTCTTGTCCTTGACTCTCCATTATTACTGTAATGAGATTTGTGTGCTTTGTTGAAAAGGCTATGGAGTGAGGGGTGTTTCCCTTTTTTTTCCTTTTGTAGCCTGAGACCAAAACAGCTGGATGGTAGTCTCAAGGCTCATTCTTCTTTGGCTTTAATCAGTGCTGTATGTACAGTACCCCATGCTGTATGATTCTACTGTTCTCAAATCAAAAAGCTAAAGCCAGTTGTTCAGTTAATGCACCAGTAAATTCTTGTCAGGAGGGTTAGCATCCAGATTCATTCATATATTCATTTTCCTGTATCACTTTTAAAACAGACTGATGCTGGTGAGTGTTTTCCCATTTGGAGTGGTAAAGTTTGTGTGATTTGATCCCCCATTATCCTGAGCTCATTTGGATACAGCGACCAGCAGCCCAAAGCATACATAGGTGCCCATTTCAGAGAGGCAGAGCTCTCCCTCAGAGGAGTGGCCAGGGTGCAGCTGGGCTCAGGCATGATGAGAAGACTGGCATGAGCCCTGGGCTGATGTCTTCAGCACAATACTTGTGTTTCCATGCTGAGTCCTGCTACTCCTGACCTTCCTCTGGCTGGTTTTGGGTTGAGATCTCATGGTGAGCTTTGGAAAGAGGGGGAAGCTCAGTGTTGTAAACAAAATCCCCAAATGCCACACTGCTAAACTGATTCATGATGTCTCAATCCATGTTTAGAAAAAGGTGAAGCAAATCTTGTGTATCCAACCAACTCTAAAGCCTTCTCTGTTAGCGTTGGAGGTTTTATCAGTGACACAGTGGTTGAAGTTCTCCTTTTCTTCTAACTGAGGGTTGTAGTAGGTAGGAAAAGGAGGTTGCTAGACAGAGTGCCTATTGCTGCAGAGACTCAGCAAGCAACAGTCTGGAGCAGTCACACACAGAGACACAAACAAAAGTCTGATCAAAATAAAAATTATAGAAATCAGTCACATCCAAAGTATAAATATAAGAACCTCTTGAGGCTTTGCTTTTGTAATGATTTGTCTTATCACAGTCAGGCTGCAAGTAAAAGAGCTGCAGTATGTGACTTGAAAAGAGAATTCACCTGCTCTCACCCAATTGATCTAATACAGCAGGAAAATTTGTTATGTCTTAACAAGCAGACTTATAAAAGCAAATCCTCAAACATGTGTACTTAATTAATGATTTTCTTCTTCGGTGCACACACAAAAAGGGGTGCATTGTTGGTACCATCTGATGCTGAATACTGCATTAGTATATTGTTCAATATATGCATGAGTATGGCACTTATATGTGGCATATGGCTCCTGACAGGCAGGAGTGTCTTTTAGCATTACAGATATATGGGTGAGTTGGAGGAGACATGCATTTGGGGTCTGAAAGATGGCAAAGAAAAGGAACTAATTCCTTGCATAACATTTGATCGGAGAATAGATTTTAAACAAAAATCTGAAGTTACACTGCTTTATCACTTCAAGACTAAAATGCTTTGTAGGTTTCAAAGAGCAGATGCCTAACAAACATCTTTGTACAGGAAAAGGAAATATTTCCTTAAACATCCTGCAGCAAACGTGACTGATTGAGCTTCCTTTTTCCTTCTGCCTGCTGCATTTCCCTTCTTTGCACAGACAGGATCTAACCAGATTTGCAGGGTATGAACTGCAGGTTACTTTCAAATTCATAACTATGAAATGGTTCGTTTAGCAGGACAAAGGCCAAGCCGACAGACACCCTTTTTCCAGCTCAGCATGTGCATAGCAATGGGAGGGTGGCAAGGAGCTTTTGTTAATCTCAATCGAGCTGGCAAGTATGCTGAAAAATGAAGGCTTTGAAGATGTTTTTTCTTCATTTTTAGAGCAACAGTTTGTTTGAACAAAGCTTTAAAGTTTTGCCAAAAAAAAAATCTGCAAAATATTGAATGTCCTCCCTGGCAGTCATATAATTTAGGCAAATTTCTCCACTAGCAATAAGTCTTTATAGTTTACCAGTAAAGTAAAGTTTTTTTTTTTTTTTTTTGGTTTTTTTTTTTTTTTTTTTTGGGGTTTTTTTTTGTTTTTTTTTTTTTTTTTTTGGGTTTTTTTGCTTTTTTTTTGAGGTTCTGTTCTGCTGCATCTGTGAAAATGTTTTTCCCCAGCTTGAATGCACTTTTGAAAAAAAAGAAAATTGGTTGGCAGAAATAATTAGGGTATCAGGTCAGGTTGGGGATGTTCCAAGCAGTGGGATTTTTTCCCTTTTAGTTTAAACGTGTAGAAATTGAAAGCTTTAAAAGCTTCATGCTTAGAGCTGTTCCTGAAATAGCTGGGACTCACACTCCACTTCCTAATGTGCTCACATCACAAGACCAACTGCTGCTGCTTGCTCCCTTTTGTCTGAGGCTTCAGTGGAGAGCTGAGATGCTGCCTGTTCTGCTCTGCTCTGCAAGGGAGCAGCCCTTCCTTCTTCCCTAGAGGTCACCCAGCTCTTCTCCTCAAAGACAGACCAGGAAATTTCCCTCTGGGCACCAATATCACACCCCACCTTCCTGAGCCCACACGATCCAGTGGCTTTCACAAAACACAGTGACCCTGTTCAGGGATTGGTTTACATGTTTTTATTTTTATGCGAAATCATAAATACAAAATAAAAATAGTAAACAAGTGCTATAGATTTCTCTTTTCATTGGGATGAGGTTCAGGCCTGATCCTGAGCACTTCCAAGTTTCAGGACTAGATCTTTGTTCTTAGAAAACAAATTGTAGCAAAAATCAACTTAGGCTTTTACCCTGAAGCCAGTGACATCAGTAACAGTGTTCTCTCAGGTTATCTTTTAAAGCATAGCAACAACTACAGATACCGAAGGATGAGATTAAAGATATTTTTTTTTTTTAACTGGGCCCCACTTCTTGCAAGCATTGTTGGGTACTGCCCCACTGACTCAGCCACAAGTCACAGTTTTGGTAGGATGCTGTGTTTAATAGCACATGCACAGTTAGCACTGGCTTCTTCCAAGAGGTCTTTGAGTTTTTTCAGGTTTTGGTTATAAGAGGATTCAGCCTTGCCTTGATACAAGAAATTTGGCTTGTTAAAATTCCCTTCTAAGGCATGAGTTTCCCTCTCTCTCCCAAGACACCACTTTTGATTTGAAATGCTAGTGATGCATTGTCCAGAAAGATTTCATGTTTTGGTCAGACCCCAAATTCTGCAGCACTTCTTAAGGCTCTATTGTTCAGAGACACATAGACATTTTTGTCTGTGGGGTTTAGTTCTTCAACTTGAGACAAAAGTGAGTGAGGTCTAGGATTTGGGCTAATACCTGTGCCTTCATTTGCTAGACACCAGAGAGCCAAGTGAGGGTGAATGATAAATACAGTAGGATATTACAATTTAAAATAAAGTAGTCATGAAACAAATAAAGGCACCAAACCATATAGCAAGCCAACTTTGGTAGATTTCTTGCAAAATATATGCATTTAAATACATTTACAGTTTACAAGGTTACACTGTTTTTAAAAAGTTGCAGTGATGAAGTACAGAACATTTTACTCTTGTACCAAAATCATATCACATAATAAAAAACAATATTACAGCTTTTATTTAAATGGAGACAGTATTAGAACTGCCCCTTTTTATAGAGCAGAAGTAGTTGTAGACATATTGCTCTGCTTTTGTATTCTCTGATTAGCTCAGACCCTGCTATTTATGTGTTTAAAAAACAAAAGCAGTTATCTTCAAAAGATAATTAAAATGGTAAAAGGGTTAAATCATGTGCTCAATATTCCACATTCCAAAATTTGCAGGGGACAGGCTTTAGTCTCTTACTCCAGTTTATTAATTGCTGACACCTCCATGGTTTTAAGTTTGCTAAGCAAGGCAAGAACAGAGTCAATGTAAATCTTGTTATAGTTATGGTTTGTCCATAAGTTTGGTGTTATCAGAAAGCTGTAAGAGTTAATGCTCAGCTCAGGTGTGCACTGTGTTTTTAAGTGATTGTGAGGACCTGTGAGGTCGCAGTGTTGTTATCTGAGGACTATAAACAGCGTATTTCCTCCCTAACTCTTGGCAGAAATTTCCTTATGGCAATACAAATGCTGCCACAGTCCGTAGCATAATCCTGTGTGGATTTACAAGTAATTAGATTGGAGGAGTATCACACCATCCCCTTAAGCTCCTCCCCTAACAAAGTTTGTCTCTGCAGTGTAAAATGAAATAGTGTAAGCTAATATTTCAGACTGTGGTGAAATTCAGGAGGTGTTTACCTTAGGAAAATTTAAAATTATGTTGCCCAAGCCATCTTCCTTCCAGTCTGCATGCAGGGTGTTACTAGGGCAATCCAGAGGAGCTGAGAGCTGTGAGAGTCATGACTTCACAATTGATCACCTGGCATAAAGTCTCAGTCAAGATATTCTTGGTAAAATTCTTCCTGCAATTTTTTGCTTGATTCAGTAAATGAAGGAAAGCATGTGTTAAAACCACAGTGGGAAGCAAACCAAGCACAAGTCCAACTGAACACACATTTCAAAACTGGCAGCAAGCAGAGCTTGGCAAGAAGGCCACAAAGACATCATTCTCCCCAGCCATCAATATCTGGGGCAATTTTTATGTTTCCAGTCTCCTGTAGTGCAGATGAGATGAACAGAGGCCCTGCTGGAGCCAGGACATAGAGTGTTCTCCTAGATTTCTTAATCTAGTCCTTGAATAATTCCAGCAATGAATTCATATTCAAGTAAAAACAGAGCATAAGCTGAAGAAGAAGAGATGAAGAACCTCAAGAGACAACCCAGTGTTATCTGACTTGCACTCCACTAAAGGACAGCAACTACCTGAAATCTTTCAAGGCTTCAAATACACACAGACCAATACACTTCACTGAGGGACTGACACAACTGAAGAAAGTCAAATAACTTTCTCCAAACAGTTACTGCTTGTGAGACTAAGGACCAAGGTTAGTGTCATGCTTTAGACAGTATCCCTATTTTAATTGCCCAAATAGATCAAACCCCCCTTATCAGTCTGAGCGGGAACTGCCAGATGCAGCCTTTTGGGAGAGATGATGAAGATGGGAAGCGGCTCCTCGGCTACGGTGCACACCCAGAGCCCAGTCCCAGCAGCCAGGCGGTGCCCCGAGGCACCGGCAGCGACGTCGGCCGATAAAGTACTCACAAGTGTCACGGTAAAGGCCAGGGCCTGCGGCAGGAGCCGGGTGGGCAGGCGGCGGCGAAGCCCGGACGGGGCATCCCGGTAAACGCCACCGTGACTCGCCCGGGCTCCTCGGTTCTCCCGGCCGCCCCCGGCCGGGGAGACGCTGGTTCACCTGCTCTGGGCGGCCGCGGAGGGCTTCGCTCGGCCGGCAGCGCCCTCGCTCAGTACCGGGAGCCGGCGGCGCTGAGAGCGGCGCTGCCTGCAGCGGAGCGGCCGGACCCACCGGGGAGCCGGGCTGGAGGGCAGCGGGGCGCTGCCCTGCCTAGGGCCGCCGCTTCACGGGGGTCCCCGTTAAGAAAAGCCTCCAGGCAGGGGAGCGCTGGAGCTCCCCGCAGACGCTCCCGGCCCGCAGCCGTGTGTCCGGGGCCGCGGAGCAGGCCAGCCCCGCTCAGACGTAGTTCTTCTTGTCGTACTCGCCGTTGGACGTGGGCCGCCGCGGCGCCGAGTACTTGACAGGGAAGGAGGTCTCGTCGCGCTGGGAGCAGGAGCAGCAGCAGATGAGGCAGCCCCCGAAGAGCAGCAGGGCCGTGGCCGCCCAGCCGATGTAGAGCGCGGCCCCCATTTCCCGCTTCTTGGACGACGGCACGGTGGGGTCGTAGAAGTCGCTGATGACGATGTTGGCGAACCAGCAGAGCGGGATGAGGACCAGGACCCCGCAGAGGATATAGATGGCCCCGCCGGCGATCACGATGCGGGACTTCATCTTGCCGGGCCGGATGCAGTTGGTGCACTGTGCGCCCACCACGGTCACCATCAGCGCCACCAGCCCCAGCAGTGCCACGATGACTGTGAGCGCCCGGCCCGCCTGCACCTCGGCCGGCAGCGCCAGGATGGAGTCGTACACCTTGCACTGCATCTGCCCCGTGCTCTGCACCACGCAGCTCATCCACAGCCCTTCCCAGATGGTCTGCGCCACCACGATGTTCACGTCGATGAAAGCCGACACCTGCCACATGGGCAACCCGCAGGCCAGGATCACCCCCACCCAGCCCAGGATGCCCAGCCCCAGCCCCAAAATTTCCACTGCCGCCGAAGTCATGCTGCTGCCCCCGCTCTCGCACGGGCTCCGCAGGCAGGAAGGCGCGGCGGGTCGGCTCCTCTCCCCCGGGCGGCTGCCGAGCGGGCTTGTGAGCGCCGCGGCCGCGGGCAGTGCTATATGAGCAGCCGCAGGGCGCCCTCCCTCCGCCCCCGTCCC
>VWZN01014450.1:211217-228971 GCA_013396955.1 Regulus satrapa | reverse complement strand
TCCGCCCCCGTCCCGCCCGGCCCGGCCCGGCCCGGCCCTGCCGGGCAGCACCGCCCGCCGCAGGCAGGGGCAGGGGCTGGCTGTCCGGCCCTCCCTCCCGCTCGGGGGGTCCCACCGGAGCCGGGAAACTTTGCTCTGCTCTCCCCGGCACCCTGCTCCGGGAGGAGCTCGCAGGCAGTTTGCAGGGTCGCAGCCCGTTCCCACTTAAGCTTGGGGCAGGAGACATCTCGTCTCGGATTTCGGCTGCTCAAATTCCTTTTAATGTTGTTATTTGTGCATTTCCTATTTACTGATAAAGTCCGCAGCCAGACCTTCAGAAACGTCTTGCCAATACAGGCACCCAGCAATGTGGAAGCCCTGGTTTTCAGAGTCTAATTGATCACTTTTCAGAAGACTAAGCACGGATGGACAGGTTCAGTTCTCTCCTGCACACTGTATCAGGCAAATGTTTAAAAAAAACAGTGTCCAAAGCTTAGGAACCACCCAGAAGATAGAAGAGCCTTGGATACAGGATCTGCATGTCACCTGTCAGTACCAGCACACGGATTCTTAGATTGGTCCAGGAAGAATAACTGCTCTTATCTTACACCAGATATGAAACTCTGTTTGCTCTGAACCTGGAGCCAAAAGCAAGGCATAGAGTTTAAACATGTTTTCATAAATATTACAAACTTTATTTTACTGTTTTAATTGTTCAAGTAAATTTTGAATCTTTATGGTATGTTAAGGAGTTAAATGCCCATGTCAAAAATGTTGTATTTGCAAGAAGCTTTATCATCAGGATGGGCAGACATTGTACTTGCTGCAGTCTCTTCATGGACCTTTGGTGTCCTGGATTGTTCTTGCAAAGTAGCCTTGGTTCAGCCCCTGCAACCAGCAGCACACCTCAGCCCCCCAAGGCTGGCAGATGCACGGAGTGTTTGTGGTGTAAATGCTGCAGTTACAGCAGCTGGAGAAAGAACAGACCTCACCAGCTATCTCACAGCACTCACAAGGATCTGTGCCCCTGTGGCTTTGCACTGGGTGTCCTGAGAAAGACTTGTTTTAATTGCAATAGGTTTAAATGTTTTAGACATAATTGAAAGTTATATTAATAGTAACTTTTGAATTGATTAGATTTAGTTTCAGTTAGCCTGAAGTGTCCTTCCAGTGTAGAGGAGATTGCAGAGTTGAAAAGAACACATTTCCTGTCCGTATGTAAGTGGTTTTCTCTGTTGTACAAAAATGCACAGCATATATTGTGGCACGCAGAGGTTTGTGATCCAAATCTTAAGACTGATATGAATGCAGCATGAATGGAAAAGTGCACACGTGAAGCAGAAGCAACAGAAGAAAGAATAAGCAAAGGTTAAAGGAATCACATGGATTGACAGCTGAGGATGTGACTGCTGAGGTAACAAGGAGCTATGTCCTGCGCACATCCTGACGGGTGACTTCAGCAGAGGACCCCAATGTAGTAACAGGAGGATGACAACAAGGTCACAGCACACTGAATATGGCCTTCCTTTTTTTTTAATAACCAGAAGATGAACTTCAGCCACAAGACACCCAATAGCCACAAGACACCCAAAAAAGAAATACAATAACATTAGGAGCTTGTGGACCGTCATGGAGCTGGACATGCTGACACACAATGACTGCAGCCTTTTGATTATCTCTGCCTGAGGAACTGTAAACAATTCTAGCATGGAAAATGTCTTCCTAACAAAGACTGCCTTGTAAATAGAATTCAGAATATTTATCTCCTCTTCCAGTTGTATATAAAATACATACAGTTTACTTCAATTATTCAAAACCGCAAATTCCAGTGTGCAAGTCCAGGAGGAATGTGCGACTGGGGCTGTGCAGTTTGTCAAACTGGGGCTGCTTACAATCACTCAGAAGAGTCCCTGGTGTCAGGGAGAGGAGAATGTGCAAAAAAACCATCCATAGAGACAGAGATATCGCAGAGGTGAACAGGAAGAAACCCAGAATCCAGGCTGAAACTGAGTAACAATCTGTATTTATGATGATAATAATGATTATATAGAAAACAGCACAGAAGAACAATTAAGAAAGGGGGAGAAATGCCAGTTATCTCAGCCCATAAGCATAGGAAAGCCCCACCCTTGCCACTTGCCCGGGAGCACGGAGCTCTGAGTTTCCTCTGATACGTGGCCTGTGTGTGCTCCTGTGCTGGATGGGAGGCACTCATGGGACCACTGCAGCTGCCTGAGTCTTTGGGCTGACAAGGGAAACCAGCCCATGGCTTGTTTTACCTCTGCAACCCTCGCCCCACCTTCCCTGCTACCTGTAACCCAGCAACAGATTCCTACAAATCGCTTAATCCAAGGCAATTATTTCTCTGGGGAAATACATGCTTAATAATCACAGGGCAACTGAACCTTTCTGCTTAGAAGGCATTTCCATTCTTGGTATTTCACTTTTGTCTGTTTCTTTTCATTACCCCAGATATTAGCCTTTATCCTGGTTACTGGCAACAACCTCTATTTTTAATTACTCTATTCCCTGATCCTAAAAGTTTGTTGCACAGGCTATTTTTAATGAGACCACTGACACAAGGTACTTACGGGTTTGCTTACTTGACTTACTGCTACCTTGACTGCCACAGCTGCTGGGAGGCCTGAGGACACCATCAGCTTCAGCACGTTGTGGTTTCTGATTTGGTGTTAATGCCAAAACACTGGAAATTAAACTCCCAGAAATGAAAAGGTTCTACTTTCTTAAAAGGAAATACAAATCAGCAGGATGTTTTATTTGGGGTGTTAAGTAAAGAAAATCCTTCCTTGTAAGTTAAACCCTTGCTGGAAAAGTCTGGATTCCTTTACACTCAAAGGCACGGCATTCTTAGAGCGAAGGAGCTGTTTAACAAATGACCATTCCTGTCATTACATCTATTTTTGCTTCAGCTGTGCATTAATTAAATTATTCTAAGGGGATACATAGGGGGGCTTTACAGCCTGTGAAAATGGGCGGAAACGGTATTCAAGCTGAGAACAATTGCACAGGAGCCATACTTTAGCAAGAGGGGCTCTGGGATTAGAGGTGATTGTGTTTTTGCTCCTTTCCTGACAATCAGGACAAACACCAGATGCAGAATTACTGGGAGGGCTGCTAATGGGGGGTCCAGGCTCTCACCAGCATTGCCTGTCCTGGTGAATCCTGTTTCATGGCACAGACCTGCTGTGCCCAGCCCTCCAGCCTTGCCAGGGCTTTGCTCAGCCCCGAGGCCTCCCACTAGCAATGTTTGGATAGATTGGCCTTTGAGGATGTGAAACGTAGTGTGCAGAGCACGCTTGGTTCATAATTTGTGGAGTGTCCCTTACCTAAGTGCTTCTGCTCTTTCTAATCCCTAAAATACTAAGCATCTGGAAGACGGAGGGGAAAATGACATTTGGGATCAATCTTATGCACAAACCTCATATTGTTTGTGTGAATAAGATGGAGTATGAGTCAAAAGATTAATTAAAAGCCCAATGATGTCGAGACAGCTTACCATAACTTTTGGATCAGACATAAGCAAAGGAGAAGAATTAGGAATCCTATTAGAGATAGATTTTGTGCCGTATTTTGTATTCTAATTAGTGCTGAAATAAAGGCAGGGAGATTTACAAACACAGAGGGGTTAGGCAAAGGCTGTTCTTTATTTAGAAAGCCTGAGGTTTCTCAGTCAAGATTACTTCTTTCTGAATTTTCTTTAAAATTCAGCTAATTTCCCAACAGAGGAGACTCCATACTAGGATAGGGTTCCAGGAAGTTCTTGAGTCTTAGCAGTGCCAATGAGTCTTTGGTGTGACACATCAGAAGACTGGCACATAGGAAATGAGTTTTTGTCAAATGAGCAGGTTATTGCGAAATGAAAGTGCTCAATTTCACCACAGGATTTCTTTCACAATCTTTTTTTTTTTTTTTTTTTTTTTTTTTTTTTTTTAACAAACTGACGTGGTTAACACAAAATTGTCACTTCTTTTAGATCATCTTTTGAGCAAAGAGAAAACCAGACCAGAATTTTGCAAGAACAAATAGCGTTCTCAGTGACTGGTGTTAATGATGTAGAATCCAACACTTTTTTTAGTCAAGTGTTGATGCTGCCCCTCAGGATTGAGAAATGGATGCCCTTTCCCTCTCAATGATGATGTGACTAGGCTCAGGTAAAAGAAAGGAAAGCAAGGAAATGGATATACGTAGCTGGAAAAACACTGAAAGAAGTTATAAATTTGCTTCCAGCCTTCATAAATTTGCTGCTGAGGATCCCTTTCCAGACACAGCTGCTCTAGTCCCGCATCAGTCTCTGCTCTTCACACACACCCTTTGCCTGAGTGCAGCCAGGGCTACACACGGTGAGAATGCTGAGACAGGTGCTTTTCTCCCTGAATGAGGAAAGCAATAGTGAAAAACCATCATTAGAACTAAGTTCCACATCTCCCCACTTGAATTTCTTTGCACACAAACTTCTGGAACAGCACTTGAAACTTCCCAGTGGATCAATTTGGAATTGATCTTCATGTCTCTCTGTTAAAGCATGCCCTGCTGAGAGCATTTCCAGTCACCACAGTCAGGACCAGCTGGGCTGCACTGGTGAGCTGCTTTGCACCCAACCCTTTAGCACCTTGTTTTCTCTATTTGGCTTTGCAGAGAACACTCTGCTGTCACTCTGATAGCCATAACCCTGTGTTAATGGTGTTCCAGGGCAGTTCATATGGGCAATGAAGGCCCTTTCCCAGAGTTTAGAATGTCATGTAGATGAGTTTGATCATTCCATTCATCAGAAAATCACACTGAATATATACTTAGGCCATGCCACTTCAAATATTTCTCTTTAATGCTATGGACAGATCTTGAGAACATAACATACTAAAGCTTGGATAGGCAGAGGGGAAGCTATGGGAAATACACATTGTTTCATGCCTAATGATCCATTCTACACCAAGTTTCCTTCAGGACAACTATAGTTTAATTTTGTCCTCTTCCAGAGTTAGCCTCCTTCCACAGATTGTGGTGTCCCAGGATCTTGGTAGATCTCTTTCCCATGTAATTCTTGGGAAATGAGATGTCAGTTTGTAAAGAGCAGCGTCAGCAGGGACAAATGCCATTGTTTTAAATATACATTGCAGATGTTGAAAGTAATTAGTAAAGACATGACCATGAAGTTACTGAAAACTATTCAGGGTTAGTGATGGGAAATATACTACACTTATCTTGTGTTTCAAGAAATGTGCATTGCTGAGAAGATGTGGGAGGTTTAGGACACCTTTTCTTGACAGTACAACCTCTACATGTCTCAGACAAGCTCTGCTTTTGGGAATAACACACATCTGCTTGGTCAATCCTGATTTCCTTCATAAAAGGGAACTTTGTCTCCAGTAAGATAAGAGGAAAGGATGGCTGTTGTTGGTGAAAAATGTCTCTTATACTGGAGAATATTTGTAGGCTTTTCTTATTGCTTCTTTATTACCATAAGTAGCATCTTGAAATGGAGGACTTGTATGTGCTTGTAAATGCAAAAGAAACACTTCTGTTCCTCTGAGACTACTATAAATCAAATATAATCTCCATTTCCTGTAGTGTGTCACTGAAAATGAGGCTTGGGTGTTTTTTGCAGCAAGGGAAAATACTTATCTGTTGCGGATTTTCTTGTAAAGTAACTCGTGTCAGTAAATCCTGGTGCAGGCACAGACAGCAGCTTCCTGCTCGCCTCCTGCCTAGGCTCCAGCTCTGAGCTGCAGCTCTCAGGAGGGCTCATCTGTGAGACCAGCTTTCTGTGAACATGACATCTCGGATTCCTGATGCAGCATGCCTGCAAAAATGAGGAAGCTTGAGATGCTAAAATGGTTCTCCCTGTTGATGATTCCATAGATAAAGCCCTACACAAAAGAGTATTTGGATCAAATCAATGGGAACTTCACCCTTAAATTTCTGTCCCTCAGTGTACCCAAATCCTACAAATTAACCCAGGGAATATCTAAAACGACTTCATCTGACATTCCCACTAGCTACATCAAAGTATTTTTTCTCTGGTAAACCTTTAAAAGAGGGTGTCACCCACAGTATGCAGCAGATCTGTTTCCAGAAGGTTTGGACCTGGAGCCATGTACTACTGTAACTGGCAATGCATACACAAATACTTTTAATCAAACAAACTAAAATCTTACAGAAATGAAAAGGATTTGTGTATATGATAGAGTTGTTTAATCAGCCCTTAGGCAATTTTATCTCCAGAGAGGATTGGGAGGGTTCAAGATGCTCAGTGTCTTACAGAGTGAGTCAATATCTCCATGAATTGCTTTTATAGTGCAGCCATTACAGCAATCACACAGAATTTTAGGCTCAAGCCCAAACATTCATCAATGTGAGGAAAAGACTGCACTGAAAGAAAATCAAGTTAAAAGGCATCTCACAACTGAAAAAAGGAGTCAGTTTTAAGCAGCATATCTCAAGGAAAGTAATGCCAAGGAATGTGGAGTTGTTTTATCAATTAAAACTCTAATTATGTTTTGGTTTATGGCTGTATTTATTTCATTATAATCAGTATCACCATTTTCTCTGGTAAGAACTGGAACAAAAGACACGCAATGTCTTTTGCTGAATGTATGAGGTATTTCTGACTTACTAAGATGTGACTCTACACAAAGTTGAGATTTGAATTCAATGAAGGACTTTTGTGCTTTTGATAATGTAAACCCTGATGTATCAGGAACTTTAAGAAAAAACATTGGAACTTCCAAGGGAAAAATGAAACAAAATTATTTCAAAAATAATCATTCTGGGAATGAGTGATTCACAGTCAGACTGCTGTTCACAGCATGAACATTTCTAGACTATTTAACCAGTGTTCTTCAGTACAAGCATTTCTGTTTGCACCTCTGCTAATATCGGTGTGAGAAATAACAAACATGCAGCGTGTGTTATTTGCATTTGCTGTAGGTGTCTGCAGCCGCACACCCCAAAGAGTTCCAGTTCTGCCTCCTGGCATTCCTGTGAACTGCAGTTTCATAACGACTCTCATAACAGGTTTCCAAAGTAACAAAAGTCCATTTTCATCAAGTGAGTAATGCACTGTAACACTCATTGTCACAGGATGCTCTTTAATGCCAGAAGTTGGGATGGGTTCAAAAAGCAAGAAGAAAAATTCATGGAAGAGAGAACTATCAAGATAAAACTTCTGGCTCAGGAAGCTGCTGAGCTCCAGATTGCCGGAAGCTGGGAGGACACACAGGCACCGTGCTGCTTTTATCTTTTCTTCAGCATCTGCTTCTGGGCACTGCAGAGGCAGGGCACTGCCTTGGACTGGCCTCTGCTCTTACCCCAAGTGCCCTTCCTTACATCACTTTCTGACCCAATGGGATTTCTTTGGAAGGGTTGTGGCTTCCCTGAATATTTTATGTGACAACTGGTCAGTGATCTGATTCAGCCATGACTTGGGGAAATTATTGGGATGTCTCAATAGCAAAGGATTTGAAATTTCTGGAGACTCTTTCACCCCTTGCACTAAATCCCACCAAAGGAAAGGAGTGACAGTCCTTTCCCAGCCCTAAGTTCAACCTATCTCTGTGTTGATGGCAGTCTGTAGTTCGGCATTGTCTGTGCCAATTTCTTATAATTTCTTCAAATACTAAGCTGTTGTTTGTAATAGCAGCGCGTGTGTGCAAAATCTTTTGTCCATCCCAGTGTTCTAATTTAGTGAAAGAAAACAGCCACGGTTGTTCCTCTGGTGATAGTACAAAACACCTGGATGTTTTGATAGAAATCCATGGAATAATTTAAAATTAAACCTTAATTTCTAAGTAAGACTGAAATGCCATCTTTTAACTCCTCCAGGAAGGGTGTATCAGAACTGAGTTATAACATTTTGTCCTAGGAAATGGAACTTGCTTGTGCTTTCACTGGCTTTTTTCTTGTTCTTACTCAGATCCCATCAATGCTCAGTTGATAAATGAGCACAATGCGAATTGCAAATAATGCCAGTCTGCCTTCAACAGCATTTGCTTCACTTCCACATTTTCCTGTTGTGAGCTGCAAACCTGTTTGCTTAATGGATGGGAATACAGACGTAACAGAAATGTGTTTCTTGGTATTCAGAATTTTAAGTCAAAGGATTTGCTGGTGGGTCACACACGCAAGCTGCCCTCTCAAAATGTGTGGATGGATGTCTAGGAACTTTCCTGAACACCATTCTTGCAGCTGGAAGGCTGGAAAAAGCCTTTCCGAAACTTCTGCTAATATGTTTTCGTTTTGACAGTGTTGCGTTTAGAGTTTGGACTATGTAACACTGTTTCCCTACGAGAAAGTGGTTTGTTTCTGTCATTTAGCTGTTGGTATCCTTCACATGCCGGCTTCGCCTGCTGCAGTCCCTGGTACCTCAGAGAATCCCCTCGGCGGTGACAGCGAACCAGGCTCTCACCGGACCTCAGGGAAAGCCGTGAGGGGAGAGGACAGCGCAAGTAAAACAAGCACCTTGGAATGTTTGTACAATGTTCGGGGGAGGAATTTACTTCATGTGGGAACGAGCATCCGCAAACCAGCCAGGCGGGTGTTGCACAGTGCTTTATAGTCAAACAGCACAAAGTTTAAGCTCGATTTCCCCTCGGTTATCGCAACCAGCCAGGTTTTCCATGGAGGAGTATCACTAAAACCCGCTGTAAGTGGAACAGTCCAAAAACTCAACCGTGTTAGGGTAGCAAAGGGAAACCAAGCCATTCCGTGTAGATGTGGCACATCGGAACGCGGTTTGGCGGCGGCCCAGGCCCGCCATGGCCGCTCCCGGCGGGGCGGGGGGCGTGCGCTCCGTCCCTCCTCTCGCTGCTCCCCGCGGCGGGGCCCGGACCATAGAGAGGCGCAGGGTAGGCGGGCGCTCGGCCGCGGTGGCTGCTGGGATGCGGGAGGGNCCCGGGACTCCGCGGTGGGGCCGCTTCGCGCGCACCTCGGTTTGTTTTAAAAGCAGGGCAAGGATTAATTTGAGACGTGGACGAGGCCGCGGTGCCGGGGTATCCGGAGATGCGAGGAGAGGATGGAGCAGGAAGTGCTGTCTCCACTGGGCATTCCTCGGATGCTTTTAACATCGCAGCCCCCGCCGTGGGATCACGGCCGCCGCCAGCCGGGGATGCGGCGGGGAATGCACAGAGCGACGGGAACCTGCTTCGGCAACTGACCCAACCCGTGCTTCCCCTCTTTTTGGGCTCTAATTATTGTTCACCTGTAGGTCAGAGGCTTCATGGTATCATGAGATTTGAGCATGACTTGGAAGTGATTTATGTACAAACGAACCCGTTTGCTGGGCCTTGGCAGTATGTACACAATCATACTTAAGCTCTGGGTGTGAGGCAGAGCTGCCTATTTCCTGATGAGTGATCGTGGCTGATGTGTTTATCTTTTGAATTTTAAAAAGCCCCTGTTTTTCACAATTATTAGTCTGCTTAACAGTGCTTTTTGCACAGTAATTTGGAAAAAGATACTGTCAAAAGCTGCTTGCAGAGAAACAACATCATCCCTAAAACTGATCACATTCAATAACGGTAGCACTGCGTCCTTTGTGCCTTTCAAGTGACTGTATTCATTGAAAAACCAGTATGAAAGGAAGTTATCTAGAGTCATATGTTAGCGTTGAAATTGAACTTTAAATAAAATATTTAGGATTAGAACTTTAGGTTCATGTGCTGCTTTTTCTTGACCTTTTAAGAATAATGCTCATACAGATGGCTGAATTCTTACTTAGTCCTTGTTCTTTTTGCTGTGCATATGTGTGCTGTTGAGTCACAGGCATGTTCCAGATTTTGATGCATTCCCAGCATTAATCCCTGTGCAGTTTCCTTGGTTCAAATGCAATACCAGAAGGAAGTCTGTAAAACTTATGAGCTCTGAACATCAGTTCCAGGCCAGAGCAGGGGCTCACACTTAGCATGGTCTGTCTGCAAAGGTCACAGCTGGGTTGTTGCGTTTTCTGTAAGTTCCATGTTTGCTGGAAGTGATGCAGTCGTTTTCCTGAAAAAGAGTAAAGCAGAGTTGTTAGTGTGTAAAAGAGCATGCCTTGAACTGATGATACTCAGTTCTAATGAGTGAAAAGGAAATCACCTGGGATTGTTGATCTAGCGGGTGTTGAGGGGAGGGGCGTTTTCCACAGCGGAGATGAAGACATGCCAGGTACAAAACATGGCACACAGAACAGGCTGTGCTGGACACACTTGCTAGAACTCAGTGATTCACAGAATCATGCCATTTTTTCTATTATTATTTATGTGACTCAGTATTTGACATTTCTTCCTTGGATTTCGTAGTTTTCTTTTAGTGAGAAACCACAGATACTGCTGTTTTACTGACATAGCTTGGTGTTTCTGTCTGCTTTAAGCCTGAAAAGTGACTTCAGAATGCTGATGTTGTTGAGACCATTTCCAGCATTGACAAACCTGTTTAAGTCTTTACTCTTGTCATTGGCTATTAAATACTGCCAAAAAAGAAACCGAGTTATATAGCCTCTGATGAAAAGAAAGAACCCTTATTTGAGAAATCAGGAGAGCTGTTCTGCTTGTTGAGATAGCTGTAAGGTCACTCTGAAGTGATTATTTGAAAATGTTGTTTGCTATCCTTATATGGACACGCTCTTTGTCCATGTTCCGTAGGGCTTTCTTTGTGCTGGTTCCTATTAAGAAGCTCCCAGTCTGCCTGTTGCTCACAGTTTACTTCTTGCATCCTGACAGGAACAAAGGAAATGACCCATTTTCCTTCCCCTCTCTTTCTCTCTTACTGGAATACTGCTCTTAGCAGAGGACAGTGGATGGCACATTCCAGCTGCAGCTGAACTCGGTGGCACTTTGCTCCTTTACCTTGCCAACATCATACTGTTCAGGATAGGAATTTATTTGGATCCAAATTGAAACTTGGTTATGTTATCCGCTGTTCAAAACCAGATTTGGACATTCCTATGCGGTAGGGCAGTGTCCCTTTTTATCTGCTAGGTGAGCCCTGTAGGGCCCAGCATTATTTACAGATAAAGTTCCACTGCTTTTTGCAAGTTTTTGCAAATGTATCTTATCTATTCCTTTCTTTTTGAACTGTTTCATATGTGCTGTTTTGTTTACCTCATACTGATTGGAAGAGTACTTTGGAAATCTAAAGGAAACAGGACAAACACAGCTCTTCCTCCAGATTGCCTTAGTTGTGGGGTTTTTAAATACATTTTATTCTGCATAACCGATAACAAATTAGATGCTACAACTTCCAGGTGTGGGAACTACCCAGAGTGTTGTCAGAGACTCAGTTTCACTTGTTTTGGTGTTTGAGTCAGCTGTGTGCATACAGAGCTGTTGGTTTCTGTGGTCACTGATGCGCAGCGGGGTCTGGTCCAGTGCCAAGCTCTCCCTTGTGAGCAGTGCCGAGGGTGCTGTGGTTGTTTGGTGCTGTAAGAAGATTTCATGCATGACATTTTGGTAATTCCAGGGTTTTGATTTGTACTGCAGGGGAGAGCTTCGGGAAGGCAGCACATGGTCATCCGGGGAAGTTGTTTGGTGGAATGATTTTCGAGGAAACCTCAT
The DNA here is from genome assembly GCA_013396955.1 of Regulus satrapa. NCBI lineage: Eukaryota > Metazoa > Chordata > Aves > Passeriformes > Regulidae > Regulus > Regulus satrapa. The sequence goes on along the minus strand of VWZN01014450.1, from coordinate 217,446 downwards.
GAGGGCAGTATTAGGAATTGCAAGATGTCAAGGCTGAGCAACTGAGCTCCCAAATGAACCCCGGCGCCTTTTGGTGGTGTAGAACAGCAGGTGCTTCTCTGGGGGTTTTTGTTGTTGTTGAGGTAACTTTTAGCTAGCACATTTCTATTCTAACAAAAGACTTTGGGAAATTACTCACTGGAAGCATGAGCTGCAGTCATGATGTGATCAGAGCAGCTGGGCTGCTGCTTTGGCTGCAGCAACTTTTCAGTCAGAGTAAGACACAAAGTGTTGTGGTTTGCAAGTTTTGTCAGCTGTATTTGTGGAACAGATGATTTTATGAAGAAATGTTCTTTATGAGGTGACAGACACATTTTGATGCTGAATGTATCATAATCAGTTGACAACAATTTTGACTGTTCTGCTTTTTAATCAAGTGACTTCAGTAATGCCACAATGGATGTGACTATACTGCCAGTTTAAAGTAGAAGTAGGGAATTTGCCATACATATTGAAGCCTGAATCATTCCCCTGTTTATCCTTTATCTATGGACAGTGAGCCTGAGTGACTTCTCCTCTGGAATTACGGTGAGAAATGGGTCAGGTATATCTACATTGGCACTCAGTAACGATGAGCTTTTCTAAACTCTTGAAGTATGTTACTAATTTTATTGACAAGGTGACAACAGAGGTTTCCAAACTTAGAAACAAGATGTCAACAGAGCAATGAGTTACTTCTGTCAGTGGGATTGTGAGTGTCTTTAAGGATCTGTGACAATGGTTGGCTGGAGGATGGAATGAGCCTTTTCATACTGGTCAAAGGAAAATAAGCTCTGATTTTCAAAAGAGATTTTTAAGGGATGTTTTCCAAAATGTTTTGAGGAATAAACACTTAGAGGCTGACAGAAGATGATTAGAATCAGGATCTCCCTATTTTCCAGGCAATGGATGTGTTGGGCTTTCATTAGTAAGCAAATGAGCTAAGTATGGGGGAATAGTAGTTGGAGGGGGAAAAAAACATTCCTTGCTTATAGGGTAGCTGGTACCTGCACAACTGCCAGGATTTTAAATGCCTGCTGCCGGGCAAATGAAATACCCTGGGACCTGAAGATCTGTTTTCTTTAAAACTCCAAGAGGCAATTACGCTAACTTCGACTTTTCCTTTAGTCCAGAGCTTGGTGTATCTCTGCCAGGATTTGACTGTCAAACTGCCAGTGCCAGAAACTGGACTGCATCCTGCTAAAGTGACTCCTGCTACCCAACAGGAAAGTCTGAACACACAGGTGCCTGCATAGGTCACTTCCCCGCTTTCCCAGGCCAAGAGCTGCATTGTCAACAAACCAAGCTGTGAAGTGCTCCTGCTGCTTCTGCCTTTCCTGTCCCTGCTCTGGGGCTGCTCGAAATGAAAGGGCCTTGCTATTGCCCTGATAACTAATCTATAGCACAGCTAACATCCTTGAGTAAAGAGATAAGGGCTTGCCAAAGTCCAGCTGCTCTGGGTGTCTGAAACTAAAGAACAAATCTCTTTTGATAGTCCTTCACCCTGGCATGAATTTTTGTGTCCAGCACAGGTTAGCCAAGTGTAGTGACCTATTCAGCAATAGGACTTTGAAGTCACTGAAAATATTATGTTCTGACCCTTACCTGGGAACCATGGAGGTGTCTTGTTCTCATGAGGATTTTTTGATGTGGTAATAATTCTCAAATGTGATGATTGGACAACGTTTGCATTGCATTCAGTATAACTGTCTATCTTTGAACCACCCTTCTACAAAGGCATCCTTCTATAAATTTTAATATTTTGCATTTTAGAGGAATATTTATGTTTAGAAAATTTTAAGTATTTAAACTGTGTACTCCTGGGATTTATTTCAGAGGGAAGACATTTTGATTATGGCTTGTTTGTTCTGGTAGACCTTAAGTATGTGACATTTCATTCTTCTAGAATAAAATGTGAATCTTACATGCAGTTGATCAGTTCAAAATTAAAAGTAATGTATTGTTCAAGTTAGCTAACATGCACTCTGGCTTTTTTTCTTCCAGTGTCTGAAACCTGAAGTGAAGAAACATGTCTCAGTCAGGTGAAAAAGTAAAGGTAAAGAGATGGCTGCATAGACAAAATTTTGTCTAGAATCTGTTCAACTTCTGAAAACATTTGTAATTTTACTGATGTGCTAAAATTGTGAATAAATGATACCTTATTGCTTCAGATGTGTTTCTTACAAGGAACTGCTTAGTAGAAGCAGAGATTGTACGTGATCCTAGTGATAGAGTTTCTGGTGTTCACCAGACATTCAGTCTCTGCTTACAAAGTTCAAATGGTGCCTTCACCTAAGGAAATTTTATATGACACACCTGCATTTCTAATGGTTTTGCCCACCTGGATGGACTTTAAAAGGATTGTTAGCAAATAAATAATTACCTTTTAAGTGATTTCCCTTGTATCCCCTCATACCACTGGAAGTGTATGGTATTGTAAAAAACCTGTTCTCATCATAAACTCATCTGTGAAGAAAACATCTGGTTCCAGGTAGCCCAGAGGTCCCTAAATCCGGTGGCTGCAGTTCTTATTTAGGCTCCTATTAGATTTTTAGTCAGTGGGTAACAGATGGTGGAGCAGACAGCCCTGTTTATAGCCCAGATCTCTTTGATAAGTTTTTCAGGCATGTTTCTTTTTCCTGCTTTTGTGTTGAAAGTTAAAGATTCTGAAGATAGGTGAACAACTTCAGCAAAAGATACTTCTGTGTGTGATTCTATCTCAGTAATCTCTTATTGAGTACAATGTTCTTGCATTTTGCCTGTAAGCATATTCATTACTTTTGCAGAAGATAGTAGCAGCAGACATCAAATTTGAACAGGATTTTTTGAGTTGTATTTATTTCTTAAGATGAATAATAGGGTGTTCTCACAAGCTTGCTCATTTTTATTTTTATTTTATCCAAGGGGAGACTTTTGTTTGTGTAGTTCAAGGTACTTACTGATTTCTATTTATATCAGCCTGCTTATGTGAGCCCTTTAAATGTCTGCCTTGCTATTGCAGCAAAAATTGTTTCATTCTCTATTCTTCCTAGTGCTTTATTTACCCCTGCACTTTATTGTGTAGAATCGAGTAAACTCTTTCTCAGCTTTTTAGGAGGAAAGGGATCTCATTTATATTCAACCTTTGTTTTCTTGTCAGTTTTCCGACTCGGCAGGCTATGTGGGATTTGCTAATCTGCCCAACCAGGTTCACAGGAAATCTGTGAAGAAGGGCTTTGAATTCACACTCATGGTGGTCGGTGAGTTCTTTAATTATTTTTGAGTGTTATACAACAGCAACATTTCTTTCACAGAGCTGTATACATCTCCCTACTTAGCAATTGACTGTTACACGGTAGAAGAAGCTTTGAACCTCTATACACTTTATAATTACATCTGTTACTATTTTGTCATGTTTAGTAGGAGGGAGTATTTATAGTGATTAAAGATGAGAACTTGGAACCAACAGGACATTTTTGCATTCTTAATCATCGTCAGATGCCGGGGTAGTTGTTGAATCTTTCTTTTACTCTTGTTTCCCCACTGAAGCCATGAATGCACACAGTGAATATCTTGCTGTTGAAATGGTGACGCTGCTGTTGTGTTTTCTTCTGTTCTGTATTGACTTACCCTGGTGTCAGAGATAAACCTGTCATTTGCCTGTTCTGTCAATGAGCACCTCTGAGTCTCTTTGATGGAGAGTCCTCTAGGCACAAAGCTCTTCCAAGTGTGGAATTGTGTACATTAAATCAGTTTAATGGTGTTCACGTGCCAAGGAAGTCCACAGTACTGTCACTCTTTTGTAGCAGTTAAAAATGAAAATATGCTCTTTGGTAGCATTTGGGATTACCTGGTGACAGTATTCAGCAGTGTTGGTGAGATAAATAGTTAATTTGTGATAATTGTAGAGATCTTGTGTCATGTAGGTTGTGATGAGAAATACAGATAAACTTTTTCATCTCTAAAATCAGGTTAGTAGCATCTAAAATAATGGGGCCAGTTGGTCTAAATGCTGGCTCCTTTGATTCCTTGAGGTAGGAAACAAGTGATTTTTTGAAACTCAGATTTAGTAGTTAAATTTACACATTTAACTTCATTACTAAGATATAAGAAAAAAAAATTACCATTTGAAGCTACAGAATTATGAAACTTCTTAGGTGAATTTTGAATAATTTGCTTTATGATTTTCAGTTTCATAGACCCTGTATGAGCTTAACTGTCAGGGTGCAAAACTTGACTGTTAGTTTGGGATTGCTTTACTCATTCATCTTCCCAGCAGTGTTCCAGTTTCAATTTCTACGTTAGAAAAACCTTCAAGCTCTCAGAAATTTTTAGCAGGAGACTTTCAGTGCCTGATTTTGTAAGTTTAAATGAAAAAAGCTGTAATTTTCCTCAAGTAACTGAACTATCTCTAGATCTGTAGTCCAAGTGCTGTATGACCTTTCAGCTTTTATTGTGACATCTCTTACAGCAAACTTACAATTTTCACGTAGCGTTTATGAAAACACTGCAGGCTTGTTTTTCCGGTGCTTTCAAAGTGCTTAGCTGAACCTTTGATGTTTTTATATCAAAAGCTAGGGTGGATCCTGATGAACAAATGATTTTTTCTCCATAATGTGGGCTTGGAGAAAGACAAGGTGCTTGCAAAATCTTGGAGTAAAAAGTGTATATGCTTAATAACCTGAATTATTTTGTTTGTAGGTGAGTCTGGCTTAGGAAAATCCACTTTAATTAACAGTCTGTTCCTGACTGATCTTTATCCAGAACGTTATATTCCTGGAGCTGCAGGTAAATGTGGTTTTGCAGTTCCTCCAGCACACTCCACTCTATAAAATTTCATGTTCTTTCAGTTAATATTTCTTCATTCTTCACCCTTTACACCACTCCATCATGCTGTATTAAAATTTTCTAAATTATGTTTTGTTGAGCTGTCATTTTCTTATTTAGATTTCCTTTCAAAGAGAGCTTTTGTTTCTTCATCAGTTGCTGTTAAAAAAAAAAGCCAAACCTTTTAGGTATCAATATACCTAAATGTGGTTTTGCTCTAATCCCCATTTCTTCTTACTACTTTTTGTCTGTAGTGGCTTAAATCCTGATTAGAGGTGTAAATAACCTTTTGACAAAGAACCTATTGTGCTTTTGAGTATTATGATTTTATTTTTGCATATTGTCTTAAGTAAACCCATATTTTCCTTCATTGCTTCTTGCTTACCTACAGAAACATGGTGTTAAATTCTGCTTACTACTTTGTGTATTTTGATAAAACATGTCACACAGGTTACAACAACACTTGAGCTTGCAATTCCTCCTCTATTGCTCTTTCCTGTGGGGGTCTCTGCAGGAACTGATAGGCAAATAACAATGCAAATGTTCCTTTATTTTAGAGAAAATAGAAAGGACAGTTCAAATCGAAGCTTCTACAGTAGAGATAGAGGAGCGAGGGGTGAAGCTGCGTTTAACTGTAGTTGACACACCAGGATATGGAGATGCCATTAACAGCCAGGACTGGTATGTGTGTAAATACTGATTTGTTAATAAAATCTGTGTCTTTACACAAACACCCTTCTAGTGTGTCTGGTACTTTTTACACATTCCACTTCAATTTTCTATCCACTTCTGATGTTTTTAAAAGTTTTGTAGGCTGTGTCTATGATTCTGCCTCAAAATTAACAGCCTCTCCTTCAAAAAGTTTCTCTGAGCACTGCAGTCAGCTTTTTGCCTCTATGGCCATTCCAGTAGGACAAAATTCTGGTGGGGGGAAACTTTCTGTCTTTTACTTTCTGTGTCTCTGTGTCATCCAGTTTCTATGTTTTTAAGGCAGTTCTTTTCATTCTCTGTCCTCTATATGTATTACCAGCAATTTGAGTAGAACTGGTGTTTGTTTATGATGAAGTTACCACTTGGCTCTCTCTGGCCTAAATATCACCAACAGTCTATAATGGATGAAATAACTGTCGGCCAATACACTGGAAAATATACATTACTGCTTTAGCATAATGATTATTAAGAAAGACATTTATAAAGCAGCTAGGAAGGAACGGAGCAATTTGTAACAAAGTTAGAATTGCTAAGTTCATAAATGTAATTCCCAAATAATCACATTATTCTCTTTTAACTGTGAAAAGCTGAAGAATTTTTTCAAATAAAGATGAGCTATCCTGATTGGGATGCTTCTAGTTTCTCTGGATTAAAACTTTGAATTGTCACATGGTTTTCTTTCCGGAAGTGCTAA
>VWZN01014450.1:182709-211145 GCA_013396955.1 Regulus satrapa | reverse complement strand
TTGTGGTGGTAATCCCAAGGGGAACAAGGATCACTGTGCAGAGAAATGGAGCATAAAGCTAGTATAGGCTGATTTGAGTCCTTCACTATAAGTTAAAGACCAGGAAAGAGACAAATAGCCAATAAAATAAACATATATTATGCTAATAGAATGTTTTGCAATTTTTCATTGACAGAATGATATTATCAGACAGTTTTTCTCTTCTTTCTATGATGTAGATGTAGGAAGACAGCAAAGGTGAAGGCAGTGAAGTTCTGTAATATACTAAATGAACATCTAAAAGTGAAGCTCTAGTGAGATTTTTATTTTCCTCCCACTTTTCTTACTTTAGTAAGTTGAAAAAAAATCGAACTTTTGGAATAACACAAAGGCATCTTTCTGGGTTGCATCATGGTCTTGCTTATTTTGTGCACTGTTGACAGAGCTTCCTTCCGCTTGAGCTGAGAGCTCTGGAGCCTGTGCATTGTGTTATGGAGAGCTCTTCCTGTTGATTGTGTTCTAATGCCCTTTGTTTATTCTGCTCAGATGTTTCTTAGAGACCTACGTGTTCAGATTTTCCCTTTTCTTTTTGGAAGGTTTCTGAATCGAATCATTCTGTGGTGATTCAGACCCAAGTAGAACAATTTATACGTAATTTTCTGTGACAAATCTGAAACATCAAGTATGCTACAGGAACAAATAGTACTTACATCCTACAAAATAAAAGGATGCAGTTAATGGTGTCTCTTTAGTCTCCTTATGTCATGTGAAAAGCCTTTCAGCCATGGCAAGTTTCATTTTGACAAAGTCTGTTAATCTTTACAGGATGTCTCAGGGACTTGGATGGACAGACTGTTTGTTTGAACTGCGGTGAAGACTAACCCAGTGAAACCATCTTCCTTCCTTGGTAGTTTAGAGGAAGGAGCAAGTTCATGTTCTTGAACTTAGGTTTGTGTTCAGGAGCAGTTGCTGCAGTTGTGGTTCACCAGTAGGTAGCGCTGATCAGGATCCAAGGTTTATAAAGCCCTTTTTTTGGGAAGGCTACAGTTTCTTCAGAGTTTGTTTTTCGAGGTGACAAATTTTACTAAGGCTATTTTTGAACACAGGTTAATCAAACCTGCACAGTGTCTCTGGGAGGCAGCAATCGCTGGGAGTGTTTCAAATGTCTTTCTGCTGAGTAGGTTCCCTAATGGCTTTCAATGAAAGGGCTAAATTTTAGAGTTTAACTTTCATGGATGGGAGCTGAAATAATTTTTGATGTATTTTGTGTCAAAGAAAAAGGATGAGTAAGGATTTTGTGCTACTAGGAGTGTGTTCAGGAGGTCTGCTGGACTGGAAAACCAACAGTGTTGGACTGGGAAATTATTTGTTACAGATTTCGTACAGCATATTTTCTGAAGTAGAGTAATTCTTGTTTTCTGGATGCTGCTGTGCTTAAAGCAGTATGCAAGGAAAGGTAGAGGTGAACCGCAGTTAACCGTGGTGATTTTTTAAAGATTCTATGTGAAGCTTTAGTGCTGGGTGGAGTTCTGTACTCTAGACTCAGACCCACACCTAGGATTGCTCATGGCATTGATTTAGGGGTGTGTTTGGAGAAGAGCAGAATTCTTCATGGTGGGAGCTTTGACGCGTTCAGCATCTTTCTGTGCATAAGTACCTTGGGATCACAAGAGAAGCGTGTCCTTAAAATAACATCTTTCGTGAGAAGAGAGGGGATCTAATTAGGGGAGAAAAAAAATTGCATGGTGCTTAGATTTGCTTTGATATCTGACCTCAAAAGAGGGGTTGACAAAAACAGACTGCAGGTGAACCTGTTAGATATTGCTGATCACACTCTTCTTGCATCTCATCTTGCATGCAGTGTCACAGGTCATTCTTTGATAGCTGCTTTATGCTCTTTGGCTGCTGCTAAATTATTTTTTTAAAAATTATTTATAATTTTTTAAAATTTTGTAACTGACTAAGATATATTTTGCGGGTTTTGTCAGCTTGATAATATTTTTCATTTTCTCCCAGTGGGTTTAAATGCAGCTTTTGTGTTGTTTGCTGTTACAATACAGGATGTGTTTTCTCCTAAGTAATGACAGCACTGTGGTATAAGCCAGGTGTTTCCCGGAAGTCAGGAGGTACAGGACACTGACCCCATATTTATAGGGAAAATTGTAGCTGTTAGACCCAGAAAACTGCACGTAAACTAATTACATTGCCAGAGAAATGTGTGATAGTTCTTTCCCACTGTTAGTGTTTGGTTTCTGTTGTGTGCCTTCAGTCTTGTTACCTTTTACCAGCTAAGAGAAGTATTGAAGATTAATAGGAACAAAAACCATAATGATGTGTTTCAGCACGTTTAGGTATTAAGGTGCTGTTTCCTAATGAGTAGCACTAAGTAAAACCCAGTAAATTTCATCTTTTGCTTTGTTTCTTCTGTAGTATGACTTAGAACAGTCAAATCTTGCAATGATGTAAATGTGTGTCTATATATATTTTGCTGTGCATTTATTCCTTCTCAATCCAAAAGCTTACTTAGCTTTGGAGAATCAAATCCCTCCAGCATCTCTTCTATCTTTCCTGTTATTTTATTTTATCATCTCCTTTGCAGCCATGCAGCCCTGGTTCAAACGTTGTTGCCTGTCACAGTGTTTGCCAGCATTCTGTGTTCATTTTCCAAATTATTAATTTTCTTTTCTGTTTTCTGCTTTGTTTCCTCCTTAAATGTACGTCATCAAGTTTGTGCTTTCTCAGCCACAGAAATATGGATGTTCCCATTTCTCCAGTTAAGCTTTCTGCTTAGTTTTTTTCTCAAGTAGTTTAAGACATGTTCATGATACACAATCATCTGCCAAACCATATCTACATCAGCTGTTCATTTCCCTTCCCCTGCAGTACCTAGTATAAAGTATCCTTTTATATTAATGGTGTTTGCAGGTGTCTGCATGCTCTGGAATGGCTTAAAATTATCTTCTTAATTTTGCCTTGTGTTTTCTTTTCTCTCACTGCTCTCTGTGTCTGATGAATCTGTGTGATCGGGTTGTGTGTTCATTTACTTCTTTGTAACGAATATTTTTAATTGCCTTGAACTAAGTAGAAATTATTTTTCTTTGCCAGTAGAAAAGAATTCTGTAAGGTAACAAAAATAGCTTAATAAATCATGTGATGCTTGAGTGCATGACTTGCAAATGTATTTGTACTTAATTCAAACAGACTAGAATACCAGAATTTTCATAGGTAACTATAGAAACCCGGTTCTAGGGTCAGGGTTGTAAATCAGGAGGATATCCGGGATACGTCATTTGTCAAACGGTTTAAAAACAAATCTTCAGCCCCTACCCCTAGAAGAAAAGGCAGAAAAATCCTCAGTGTTCCTGTGTTGTCTTAGCACCAAGTGCTTTTTTCTGAGCTTGCACTTGAACTTTATATCCACTGAACAGAGCAACACTTGAAACTGGCTCTAGGCATAAGTTGGCACTTGTTGGTTGTTATGAAAACACTCTTTTGCATTATCAAAATATTTTTCCTCAGTACTAGATAAAATGCTAGGAAGTGGAATTTTTGTAACAGTAATGTTTTTAATAAAAGCGTGTTTCTCCTGTTCTTATCTTTTCTTTATTCTTTCCTTATTATTTAAAGCTGATGTAAGATTCCTCTCTTTTTCCTCCCTCCTATATACCAGCTTCAAAACAATTATCCACTACATTGACAACCAGTTTGAACGATACCTTCATGATGAGAGTGGTCTGAACAGGCGCCACATCATAGACAACAGAGTCCACTGCTGCTTCTACTTCATCTCTCCTTTTGGCCACGGGTAAGAAAAAGCTTGAGCTTTTGTATTTTAGGGTGTTCTACCTTCATAAGAGTTTGTCTGTTCATTACTTGAACTGGTAACTTAGCAGTAATGTTAATGGAGTCACTAACCTGTCAGTTAGCCAGTGCAATTGAAACAGTCTTGGGAGAAAGTGCTCTCCTTTACTTTGTTCTCTTTTGCATTTAATATTGTTTTAAGACAGTCAGTACTGCATTGTTTAGCACCCAGAAACATAAATGCTTTTAAAATCCACTTCATTATATAGTAACAATTTTAATTACAATTTAAACTTTGCACAACCAAATTGATAAACAAGAGCATTAAGCTTAATGGCTTAGGAAAATACTGTTTATGTGGACACTTGAAAGAAATAATTTTTAATACATTTAGTCTGTTATAAAACAAACAACACAAGACCCCATTCCTATTTTAAATCTTTCTTTTTTTCCATGCTTGTTGGCAGACTGAAGCCATTAGATGTAGAGTTCATGAAGGCTCTTCATGGAAAAGTCAACATTGTCCCTGTGATTGCCAAGGCTGACACCCTGACGCTGAAGGAGAGGGAGAGGCTGAAGAGAAGAGTAGGTCTAACACTTGATCATGAGAAAAGAGCAACCCATACAAAATTAAAGCCAAATACAGAGTAATTTCAAACTGAAGAGAAGTGAATGATATTGGCCAAGGAGCACACTTGGGGAAGTGTGAGATGGGAAATCTTCACTGAAGTCTGATGTGCTTTGCCAGTTACACTTGCTCAGAAAGTGACTGTTCTTGGCTTCATGCACCTTAGCAAAGCAGTGCACCCAATAGGGTGGGTTTTAAGCAGCACAGTTTATAACAAGGGTTCAGCCAGTCCTGAAAGGAGGAGTGGAGATGTTTCACACTGGCTCTCAGAGAGCAGTGGCCCAAGTGAGCCCCTGAGTGCTGGGAGTGCATCAGGTGTGTTCTGAGGGCTTATCTTCAATTTCATACAGAAGGTATTTGGGTTGTGCACTCTGCTGCATGGCTTGTAGCAAATTGTGATTGGAAACCTTCTAAATAGGTGCACCCCTAGTACAAACTACAACACTAATACAGAGACAGGGAGTTGGGTTAATATATGAGCAGGATGCTTTTGTGGCTCCGTTGTTGTATGAACATTTTTCCTGATGGGTTCATCTGAAACACCAGGACATGCTCAGGGTTGCAGTGGAGACTGTCTGCCTTTGCTTTGCAAGGTTTACTCAGCATCTTGAAATTTCATTTTTTGACAAACCTTTCCAAGACAGCCCAGCTTTTGCCAGCTGTGACATTGTAGTCAATTAAATGGAATAATGTCAATATTTGTGGTTGTACAAGTCTTTAACCTTAAAACAAATTTCCATTTTATCGCATCATCTGACCAATGAATGTAAATATTTAATCTGTTCTGGTTTATTCTCTTTGATTGAGAATGACTTTGTGCACCTTGTTAAAGGAATGAGTAGGTGGTGTGTTTGTATTATGTATGCTTATAGATGGCCCAGTACAATTTATTGAGATCACAAGCTTTGTCAGGTTCAGTTGACTGAAAACCAGTACAATAATTTGTAAAGTCTCACAAGTTTGAACCCTACAAAGCCTATGAAATTTTACTAATTTACTGACTTACCCCTTGAGTAGTGTAGAGATAATTAGTACTTCTAAATTGCAGTCTGTATTTTACACCAGAGTAAACGGTGTAAAAAAGTGCAAAACGGTGTCACTTTTCATGGTAAGATATCTTTTGTATTACATTTTCATGCAGGGCATAATAAGCTGTTTTGATTATAGCCCTGTGACTTTAGGCCTTTAGAATGATTATTAGGTTTTTATTCCAAGGCTGTTTGTGATGGGAATATTTTTCTATTTTCTTGAAGAGGGACTAGAGTTTTGTTTAACTGAGAAAATGGTATAGATAAAATCATGCTTGCAAAGCAGCTTATTTGCTAAACTCCACCTAAATTTAGAGGATTTGTTCAGAGCTTTTTGAGTGAACCAGTGGCACAGTGGCAGGCGTGGCCATGGTTTATGTGGGCACATAAAGAACTACAGTTTGACAAGGTGAGGTACTGCTGGCTTTGCTGCTGTGTTTTATAAAGCTCAGTGATGTAAGAAAACTTGCCCAGGAAATGGCATGAATCCTTCATAGCTGAGAAAGTTAAAAGTGGGGACAGTTGTGACTGTGTGAACCTTGTCTGCAATGCAGGCAAACATCCACTGAAGAGGGGAGGAGATGCTTGTACAGAAATTAGCAGCTTTATGGTGAACCAGGTGAAAGGAGGAAAGAAAATTTTTATAAGTCCATTCATTGAGACAAGAAAAACCTCTAGATCTTGCTGGAGGAAATTCTGTCCAGACTCTTAAGCTTTAATTTTGTTCCTCCATGAATACTATAATGTAATGACAGGTGCACTGCATTCAATTTGAAAGAACTCATAGGGAAATCGTAAAGCAAAAGTGTGGCTGATAGTGAAGATTTTATTGCTTTTTCTTTTCTCTTACTGTACTGACTTTGTGAAAGATTTTTATCTCATATTGTTTGCAGAGCTGCTATGTTTTCTAAAAACTCCTGTATGCACCCTTTCAGCAGTGTACTTCAGACTCAGTGGTCATAGTTTCTTACTTTTTGGTTCAGCATTAGGGAGCAGAATGATGTTGAAATATTTGAAGAAGGCATTTAAGTGGAACATTAATTATTTTAAAATAGAATTCACAGGGAATTTAACTAACTTTTAACTAACTAATCTTCAAAACAGTCTGGACTTTGACATATGGACACCACATTTATATATTGGCTAAGTACAAGATGAAGGGCATCTGTAGTCTGAGGGAGTGGTTAGGGAACAGGTAAACAAGTTTTCAATATTTTTACACTGCTGGCAAAGGTCACTCTGCAAACTGAGTTTCTATTAAGTCAAATGCATAATGTGCTTCCAAAGCTTTGAAAATCAAAGCTACTGTATATTGTTCTAACTCAAAGCATCTTGGCCAACAGAGTCTCTAATCAAGACTAAGAATCAAAGTCCTGCTTTGCTGACGCAGCTTGAAGTCTTACTTTTTTTAGATGTTTCTGCCATTTGGCCATCAATCTGAAGTAAAATGTTTTTTGTTTTGCCGCTATGGAGTAAGCAGCAAGATTAGCTTGTGGTGCTTGCAAAGGAAACCCAGCTTGGAGTAATTCCTGTTTGGGCTTTCTGGAATTCAAAGTTATTTTTTAAAACTCTTGAGTGGGAAGAAATGCACGACAGTTTCACAAGCTGTGCCATGCAAGTCTGTTAAGGAAACATGCTCAAAAGAATGACTTCATTAGAGGGAAACTAATATTTTGACTTTTTTTTGATTTCCCATGGGAAGGCTAATCTTTAGAAACACAGAATCCTCTGAGGCCAATAAAATTCAGACTTGAAGAAGCAAAATGCTGTTTCATTGTTAGGAGCATAAAATACAGTTTGTTTTTATTGCAATTCTTTTTCCTTTCAGGAAAGCACTAGGTTTAACAGCTGTAATATATTATTCTAGCACCCCTTGCTGTCGGCTTTCCCGTTATTGTTCCACTTGCATTTTATCTCAAAGATCTCAGCCAGGTTAAACGTGCTTTCTTGTTTTATGCAACTACTTAAAGGCATCGAACTGCAGTGCTGCTCCACCCATTCCAGCTGTGCATCTTTTATTGTCATTTAGTGACAGTTCAGATCTCTTTCATTTTTCAAAACAGTAACAACATCCATTGATTTAAATGTCATTGTGTGAATGTCTTAATTGCTTATTGGCAGCACTTACTCCCAAATTTGTTGTCTCTCTATAAGATACTGCTCTCTCTGAAGGTAGGGGCTTGTAGTACTTTACTCAGGGAGCGCGTGTGTGAGTGCGGGGGATGTTTATATACCTGGCAGGAAAGCATTGTCAGGGAACAGCTGTGCCTCATACATGGCCTTTCTGCTCTGCTAATGGTCTGGAGAATTGTTTTCTTTTAAACACCTGTTTAATAACCAAGTTCTGGTTGGACGATTTTCATTGACGTTGTAGCTGTTAGTTGCCATCGTGACAGAGGATGGAGGAACCCAATGATTCTGGGAGAAGGCTCATTAAAATGAGAAGTCTGCTGTTTTCAAATTAATCACCAGTTGTATACACAGTAATGGCATCACAAGTCCTTGCATAGGCTCTTCTGAGTATTTTTACCATTGCTTTAAACTCTCCCTGAATTTGCCCCAACTTTGTCTATGCTGAGAGTTCATTCAGCAGGGCAGCTGCTGGGTTCAGGTGCTGTTGGTGGGGTCAGTTGCTGCTCTAGGAAGTTTTCACAGTTCTCCTTTTCTGCTGAAACACCCGAGATCCCTTTGGAGAGAGTCATTGTGGAATTCTTCATGCTCTCCTTATACCACCCCACTTCCTTTACTGACAGTAACTCTTGTCGGTGCATTTGATGTGGTGGCAAGAGCTGGCTTGGGTACGTTCAATAGTGTAGCAGCAGAGAGATTCTCTTTGGTTTTGAAAAAGGAATTAACTGGTGCTACCTTTTGAAACTGCCAAAGGCTTGGAGTTATGCTGGCTGCTCACCCCTGCAGTGATTTCATTAGGAAAAGAATGTGCCCAGGAGTACAGATACTGTATTTTTTTTATGTTAACCTCAGACATTAATGACAAAGAAAACTGTTCAAGACTAGGGTCTTTTTCTTAGTGGATTTTTAATTACTTTCTCCAGTTTAAGTGGATAATAAGCTTTTATCTTTTTTGATTCAAGAGGCAATAGGCACTGTCTTCTACACTTTTGAGCATATCAAATGCACAAAAATGTGCTTTGACATGGGGTGAATGGTTTTGATTCTGTAACTAATGAATTCTTTCTTGTTACATTTACTCTTTTTTTTAAATTAACCTCACTTTGCTTCTGTATTTTCCTTGTAAATCTTCTGGTGTTTTTTAATGAGTTACTTGCTAAGTTTTCCAAAGACACATTTATCTTTTGTGACTTTTAAAAAATCTTCAAGCCTGTACTGTTTTGTAGTTTGGACACTGAGTCAGGTTAATATTAGTAACAGACTAGTAAATAAATTTAATATATTTTTAACTGGATGCTTCTTCAGTGAAATAAGAGTATTAATCTTTCTTTTTTTTTGGCCAACTTTCAGGTTCTGGATGAGATTTCTGAACATGGCATTAGGATTTATCAGCTCCCTGATGCTGATTCTGATGAAGATGAGGAGTTTAAAGAACAAACTAGAGTTTTAAAGGCAAGTTTCACTCTTAGTTTATCATTTTGCTGCTGTAGTTCTTCAATCTACAACATGCCTAAAAAGAACTTTATTATTCCTTTTACAATGTGTTGAAAATTTCCGTTTCCTTTGTATGCTGGCTCTGAATTATAATCCCTTTTATTCCAGTCTCTGCTTCATCAGAATTCCAAGTGTAGTGTGTCATGACTTTCTCTTCTCTTCTCCTTTAAGTGTAAACCACTGTTCACCATGAACTATTACTTGGAGTCTGTTTTCTGACTCAAACGTTTTACCATGTGAGCAAGGAGAGAGATTGTGTGTTACAGTTGCTGTAACTAATTAACAACTCGCCTTGTGTTAAAGCAGATAATCAAGGTTTTACTGAAGTAATTTCCTCTTTGCGCTTGCAAAGATGTTTGAAGACTGTGTCTGAAATTCTCTTTCTAGCTACCTCACTCTGCATCTGAAGTATGTTTCTGTTGGCTGTTCTCCATGCACGATGTTATGTCAGATGACACATTATGCCCAAACTGAACAACAGTCGAGTGTTCCTAAAGCCAAGCGTCATTTCCTTCTGGGGCTCTGTTCAAACAAACTGATCCTAATAAAGCCACAGGTGCTCATAGGGAGAGGTTGTTGCATTGCCTACAATGGGATTTGTTGGTTTTTTGATGTGGGAGAATTTTAGTAGGGAGTGTTTCTCAACATTTCTTCTCCCCCTCTCTTGTCTATTACTTGAATCTTTGTGCTTTCCTTCAAAGAAAGAAAAGCAAAATACAAAAACTAACCAGCCAAAAATCAAAACAGTAACTTGTTTTTTCTGTCCCAACTAGGCTAGCATTCCCTTCGCTGTTATTGGATCCAATCAACTTATTGAGGTGAAGGGGAAAAAAATCAGAGGCCGCCTGTATCCCTGGGGAGTTGTTGAAGTTGAAAATCCAGAGCACAATGATTTCCTCAAGCTGCGCACAATGCTGGTGTGAGTAATGGTAAAATGATCCCATCTCCTGTGGTGACGTAACTGCCACAATGACTGAAAACCTAGAGCCACGTTAATTGCTTAATTTAAAACCAGCCCTGATGGCAGTGTAGTTGCATTTTAGTCCCCTGCAGCTTGTTTTCCTGCTGTACCCTCTGATCTCTGAATTCAGCAAATATTTTCCGTATTTTATGTTGCCAGGTATATGTGATAGTTTTATGCCTTATGTGAACTGATCTGATGGCTGTACATACCAACAGAAGTTTTGTTGTAGTGCAGTTGGTGGGGCACAAGACTTTTAAAATAGTCTTCAAAGTGAAGAATATTCCAAAAGAAAAGTGCAGTTTTCTTGGCAGTATGGGAAATCCTTTGTTAAATACGATACCCCACCCCGTTATGATTTTAGCCGATACGGATATTCTGCCTGCGTAAATGGTTTTAAGTGATTTTTTGTTTTTAAATTATGTTTTGCTATTGTTGGAAATGAATTCCGTTGTGTCATTCCAAATTCAGTCTGCACTGGGCAGGGATCGCCCTCTGCTGGACGTTGGGAGTAAGCGGGTTTTCCTTTTTTTCTTGGCAATTGGAAATTGTTAAGCAATGTCAGCTGTTGTGCAAGCCAAGCAGCTCCACCTAGTTCCCACTTACAATTATATTTGACAGCACTTCAGAATAATAAAATACTTTTGGAATTAAAGTATCTTTCTGAATAGCTGTCTTTGCAAGGTTCTAAACACTGCAAAAACTGGTATAAACAACTCATCTGAAGTAATTAATGATCAAGAGGAGGACAGCATATTTTGGGTCTTTGAATAATATTGGTGGAGCACTTAGGAATGAATGAAAGATCAATGAATTTGAAGGCAGAATTCTGGCTGGCTTGGTCTGTAAGGGTTTACTCTTCTAGTAGATACATCCATTAGATAAAAGAGGAGCAGAAGATAAAAGGGTGGTTTTCTTTGCTCTGCTGAGAATGGCAGTGTTCAGTCTCCCTCTGCATGTTTTAGGACGCACATGCAGGACCTGCAGGAGGTGACCCAAGACTTGCACTACGAGAATTTCCGTTCTGAGAGGCTAAAACGCACTGGCAAGTAAGTGTGTGCTGGCCCTGGGCTCTGCTGCTCCTCACTGCCCACTGACAGGGGACTTGCTCTTCCTCCTAACTAATCCCATCTGTAAACAATTCTTTCTGATGAGATTTCAATCTATGGAATTCTGAAATCTGTAGGAAATGCTCTTCTTGAAGAGAAATAATATATAGCAAAGTGCTGTGCTTAAAAACTGCTTAAATCCCCTTTTCTCTGTGCTTTTAATTGGAGTGCAGGAAGAAGGTGCCTGAAAGCAAGATAGGTCTTTTGTGATGATGTCTGCTTGAAGAAAATAAATACTAGTGGGCAAATTTAAATAGGCCCCACTCTGCCTGGGGGAGGTATTGCTTCTCTTGCTCCTTCATATCTAGCTAAGGAGAGAAGTTTAGACCAAGCTATCTTTTCTGATAATTTGTGTGTTTTTATGGAGTTTTTAGCCCTTTTTTAATTCATTGCATGGTTGTCCTTGGAAACTTAATGCAACAAATCCACATCTACCTTTGCCACATCTTTTTGGATAGGAATTTACTCTTATCCACATTCCACTTGTTCTTCAAGGATTCAGCAAAGCATTTTGATGTTGAAGAAGAAAGCAAATAGCTTATGCAATTTTTCAGTGGTTGATTTTTGTACCATGGATAGATAGTGAAGAAAATCTCTTCATTAAAGTAAATTGCAAAAAAAAAAAAATCCATATAGCAATAAAGAAATAAAATTTTAAGAAATGGAGAGTGAAGAGCAGGAATCTGTGAGATAAAGATAGCCTTTTGCAAAAGGGAAGCATGATTTTAAAAATGTTCTTATTTCTCCTGGATGGAAGAATGTAGGCTTTGATGATATTAATTTAAATATGAGTCTTGCATCTGTTCTTGGAGATTTTTACTTCTATATTTTATGCTGTCAGTGTGTTCTTTTTTTCAATAGGCCTGTTGAAGAGGAAGTGGTAGACAAGGATAGAATCCTCCAGCAGAAAGAGGCTGAGGTAAGAAGAACTTTCCAAAACTTGTTATTTTATATAATATGCTGTGTTCCAATTTCAGTTTTCTGCATCAGCTACTGCCCGTGGCAGGTAGGATTGGAGTTGTGCAAAATGCCAGACCTATCCTGACCGTGCAAGTTGCCCTTACAGTGTTTTGTTTATAGTCACTTGCATTGTGGATGGGAGGTAGTGTGTTGTTGTAGGCCAAATGTTTATTATTTCCTGTTTGGGTGCTAATTTTCCATAAGGATGTTTGCTATTTTAAGTACTGAAATCAATTTATGACTGACAGTGTCATGTCATTTCAGAGGTGCATGTGCTTACTGCAAGCACATTACCAGTAAATCTATTGTTATGTTTTGTGGCTGTGGAGTAGAAACAGGCTCTTGAGTCTTAAAAATCCCATAATATAATGAATACATGTGCTTTTTCATCTTAACCTTGACTTAAATCATAGTGGTTTCGTTGAGCCTGTCAGTTTATGGATTTGGTGTTTTCAAACTGATTTCTCACTCTGGTTCCAAGTTATTGCTAGGCCTTTTAACTTAGGATTTTTATGTTGAAGTTGTAAAGACTCAGAAATTTTTAGCCTGGTATTTAAACTCCAGCAGTATGCTGCCAGTGCTTATACTACTTGCAGTGTGAAAACTGAAGACTTGCTGCCAATTGTAAGAGTGTGGGGTTTTTTCTCTTTATTGTTCTTTTATCCAATTCACCTTGGATCCACGTCCATAACTGCAGGAAAGCACGATGCGAAAGATCAGTGCACATGTGCAGTGATTGGAATAAAAAATAAAAAAAACTACAGGCACTTTTGTGTATTTCTGAGGTGGAAGATTGAATCCCATACATGTAAATTCTTGCAATTTACTTTGCTCTGTGCATTTCCTTTTTCCCTTATAGCATTTATATTTAAAAATAGCTAACCCTGGTTAGCTATTGGCCAATCCAGGCATGTTGTTATAAATAGCAAAAAAATTTCCTAAAAGGAAATGCAGAAGCAGCTGATTATCACCATAATTAGTAATTAATAATATGAATTACTAGAGATTGAGTGAGCTGCAAATGCAGCTGCATCACTATATAACTGCATTTCAGCAGCATAAGCACACTTGATGGCTGTGCACACACAAGAGTGGAACTTCTGCAAGTGTTCTGTACACAAATTAACTGCCTCCCATTTACTGGGGCATGTGCAAAGCAACAGGAGCCCATCAGCTAATAGCCAGCAGTACTGAATGCTTCAAAAAAGTCAAGAGCATTTTTTGTAGATTTATTTTTGGTTTTCAGGTTTTCCTTAATGATTCCAAGCAGAAAAGTGGACTTAAAGAATTTAAGTAATAATTGTTTCTCCTGTTATTTGAACTGTATAAATTTTAATGCCTAGTAAGTAGAATTTTGGATATCCTTGTAGTAGAACTATTTGTTTTAAGACTTATGTCTGAAAAAAGTCTCCTATAAATATTTTCCCTGGAAACTGTTGATATGACAGGCACTATATCTATCTATATCTATATACTCTATTTATGAATTGACGCAGAATAGACCAGTATATAAATATGTAATGTGCCTTTTATATAACATGGCTAAAGGGATGAAATTTTGAATTTCTCAGGGGAAGCCTTTGAAAGTTTCCTCTGGGGCTAATCATCTCTGAATAATTGCTGCTGAAGTTGCAGGGGATTAGGTTAGAACTTGAAAAAACAAATACATTTTTAACTTCTGCATTCTATTGTTCCAAAGAGATCAAGAGGCTTTGCTGAATCTTCTGTAGATAAGCTGGTATGAAGTCCCTTCATCTCCAAATCATCCCTAAGGTTCAGACTGGGAAAAATCTGTGGAAGAAAGAGGCACAGAGGAAATGGGCTTGCATTCCATGGCCTTCACAGAGAAAACAAATATCCATTTCCCCTCCTGTTCTGCATTCCCATCAGTAACGGTGCTTGATGTTCTATTTACAGTTTTGTGAGGTTTATATAACCTTGGAAGGAATGAATGCTTGAACTAGTGCCAGGATCATCTTTATCAAGGCATCACTTTTGCTAAATGGTCTTTTATTAGGCCAAAGGATGTGGTCCTCTGTTCAGCCAATTTGGAATTGCTAATCTGTCATTTTAGATTTATTGCTTAGTCTGGTTGGGCTTTTGCTCATTTGCAAGTGATGATCTGTTTTTTAGAGCTGGGAAATGAAAATAGGCATAAAGATATTCTTGTTCCTTACTGTAAATATGATCCTGAACAGATTATTTTGATGTTGTAGTGTATGTGGGCTCAAACTTAATGTTTGTAGTTTTGTGCCATATTTTTCCTACTCTCAAGACGTCTTGTTAATAAAAACCTTTCAAGGTTTTGAGAGGTAGTACTTCCAGAAAAATGTTAGGGTTGTGATTACATGAAAACAGCAAGAATTAAACTCCTCTGGGTTTCTCTAGTGAGCTACTCTGAGACTTTGGGCAAATCTCTCCACACTTCTGTTTTCAGTGGAGTTGGTCAGCAGTGGGCTGCGTGTAGTAGAATGAACACAATGTTGAACTTGTTTTCTCTCTGTCCTTCCACTTTCTGAACATGTGTAACCCTTTGGCAGATGAGATAAGGAGCCCTGGGTTAGTGTGGGAGTCAGGAGGGGGAGCAGCAGCGGGGCTGCCAGGCTGGGGGCCAGCAGTGGGCCCCGTAGGGAGTGAGGATGGGACCCATGTGTGCAGGTCCTGCTGCTGAGCTTTGGGAAAGCATTGTCTTGAAAGAGAAGGGGCAAACTTTTATGGGAAGAGACAGCATGACTGCTGACCTGCAGACCTTAAGGAAATAAGAACAGGTCTGAAATTCAATTTATTTTGTGAGACGTTACTGCCCAGTGCAGGGGGCAGAATGTTTGCCCCGTGAAGCATGCAGTCTTAGTCCTGAAGAACTTCCTAACAATAAAACCCCAGTTAGCAATGAAAATCCCTGAGGAATTATAATGAAAAAGCTTTTTTGTTGCTGTTGTTGTTTGTTTTTTTTGTTTGGTTGGTTGGTTTTTTTTGGGGGGGGATGTTTTTTGGGGTTTTTTTACATAATTGCCTCTTTTTGGTAATTTTTAACTGGAACAGTGTCGTTTTTGAAGGAATTGCTCATGTACTGCAGTGGCCGTGGCCAGAGTAACTTCTTCTCTTTGTCAACATGTCCTGTGGAAGACATTTATCTCAATGGTAGCCCCATTTCCAGTATATCAGGAGTATTTTTCTTGTCTTCAGTTAATAAAATTGTGTTCTTTGGTATTGGAAGTATTTTTAATCAAAAGAACTCTTACAGGAACGTTCACTAGAAAAATTCACTGTCTGCATTTTTCCTTCTTGCCCTATTCTTGCAGCCTCTTCACTTTGGCCTTTCTTATGTAAAGGCATGGGTCTTTACAGACTTAGAGGGGGAACATATCAGTGAGAAATAAATTCTGTTTCTCACTATTTCTCCTCCTGTGATACCTGCATTCTGGGCACTGAGAAGCCATCCACGTTGTTTCAACAGCAGCAGTATTTGTGGGTATTGTATGAAATTCTGGAGGTACAGCAGAGCTGTGTGTCTGTGGTTTCTGTTAAGGGCATAGAAGCCATTAACCAGATATATGGTTCTCTTGTAACTCCGTGACCTTAGCTCTCATTTTAAATGTTTGTTTCCTTTCTGGTTTGCTGCAGTAGTTACATGATCATTTGAACTAAATTGTAGACCTGACATAAGTAAACTAAGGGGCAGTTATACCAAGGTTATGTTTATTCTTTTGCCTTTTGTTATCTGAGAATTCACAGGAATTATTTGTTTTAACTGATTTCCAAACATTGTTTCTTAGCTTCCTTTTCATTATGTGCATTGGCCCTATGCTGTGATATTGTAGCATCCGTCCTGTAGGGGATGAACACAAATATATCAGTGCTGCTCTTGCAAGTGAGAGGACTCTCTGCTGAGCAAGACCAAAGTCATTTTCTGCCTTTGATGCTTGCAGTCCCCAACAGCAGAGGGAAGGCAGATGTTGTACATAGCATCAATTTCAGTCTTTGGTGTAATTCTTTTACATTCTCCTTTTCTAAGAGCAGAGGTTTTTTCTGTCTATTCAGTAGGTCCAGTAAGGTGAACATGAGCTGGTTTTGGTTTGTAGTGTAATGTGGAGGAACAGCTCTTGTGTCCTGTGCTCTACTCAAAGAGGAATTGTTGAAGAGACTGGCATGGTTACCACTTGAACATAGTATCGTTTGATTCCCTTTAACTTTACTACAATTTGCCTAGCTTCTTTCACATGCCTTGTACCTGAAAATTTTTATATTGAATTACTCTGAAATAGCTTCAAAAACTTTCCTTGCCTAATGGAAAAGACTGAGACTTCACCAGTAGATCTCAAAAATGTCACGTGAGGATGGAAAAGGAAAATCTCTTACCATCTTAACGTCAGAGGAGAGTAGGTTTCCTGGGGCTTTTGTGTTACTTTATATTTGTGTCATATACAGCATTTGATTTATTTTATGCTATGGGCATATTTTTATCAGTTAAAGTTAAGAAAATGCAATTCTCAGTGCTGTATTTCAGTCTTAAAATATGTTGGCTATTAGCAGAATTCTGCATTTGAGCAATCTTCATTATATGTGTGCAGCAGTGTCTTCCCCTGTGATTACTGAATGGTTTCTATTTTGGGACTGTTTCGTGGCTCAGCTTGGAGTGCTCTTGGGAAAGCTCAAGTAGGAGAGCTTCCAAAAAGCTAGTTTTATCCTCATGATAAATCTGCAGAGAGGCAGTTCAAAAGACCAGGTGTCTTAACGTTCTTAGAAGTTGATCTTCGACACTTTTCTTTTTTTCTTGTATCATGAAATCAATGCAGCACTCATTCTGGGAACATTCTGCTTTTTATTCCTCCTTCCTACAACGTTTTGCCATCTTCTGGATCAGAAGCTTTTTGTTTCAAGTACTTAGCAGAAAGATGTAGATGGGTTTATGAAAATCCTCACAGACTTAGCTGTATCTCATGTTGTTCATGCAAATCTCCTTTGGTCAGAGGGCATCTCTGCAGCAGTCACAGGAACCTGAGTTAGCCTCTCCTGAGCCTGTGCTGCTGCAGCAAGAGGATAAGTACATAAGCCAGCAAGTTTTAGGCAAGCTCTGCTACTGCTGACTGTGCTGCAATCTTTTTTTACTCTTTAGTTAATCTTCCATTTGATGCTTTCCTAAATCTGTATCTGTATGGAGTATCACAGTAGTTAATGTGATTGACTGGATGAAAGTAGAGTATAATTGTTTAGACAATTTTAGAGTGCTTT
This sequence comes from Regulus satrapa, assembly GCA_013396955.1. Lineage (NCBI taxonomy): Eukaryota > Metazoa > Chordata > Aves > Passeriformes > Regulidae > Regulus > Regulus satrapa. Next base: position 193,823 of record VWZN01014450.1, on the reverse strand, counting down.
TTCAGTTAGTTTCACCCCTGAAAATAAGTGAAAGCAGTTCTCTATATTATTTTGTAAAAAGAGAACTTGCTATACAAGCCTCAGATTTTTACATGACCTCTGGTTTGAGGTGGACTCATAGGTTATACAATGTGCATGGAAATAACAGCCCATTTCCTCCCACTTTGTAAAATGGGGCTCTTGTAGTTCTGTATGTGGAGCATCTCCACCTGCATTTGGAAGGAAGTACCCAGTCATTTGTAAAGCAAATTAGAGGTATTTGCATATATACTTTGAAAGTCCGTATTTGTATTCTTTCTTCTGTCGTAGGAACGTTTATCCTGATTAATATTATTTTTTTTGAAAAAACCAGCAACAAAGCATTATGTATAACTGGCCTTTTGTGAGATGGAAACTATTTTTTAAGTGTTATAAGAAAATGCCTTAAGAAAACAGTTATTTCCAGGAAAAGTAATTGTTTAGACGTAAAAAAAATTGGTGCTTAATATGTTTAGTCTGGTTTTCAAGACTTTATAAACATCTTTCTATTTTTCTTTTGAAATAGTTTTAAAATCTTGGTTTTATGTTTGGCTGTTACTACTGCTAAAATTTTGCAGAGTTCCCTGATAGTCACAGGATGAGTGTTCCTCCATGATCTTATGCTTTGAGCACCTGTATCAGAACAAAGCTGCTTTGGCTCACTCAGGTGCTGAGCTCTGTGCACCCCTAAAGGACATACTTTCCTTATTAAATTTGACTCACAGGTCAAGCATAGCTGGTTTCAAAAGACTTGTATTCTATGCTTAATTTTTATTATAAGTATTCTTACAAATCTTTTGTGGAAATTAGATGCACTGAACTGAGGAGTATGAGATGGAGAAAACCAAAGTATTCAATTAAGTGAATTATTGAACATTTCTAGTTTGTGAAGAAGAAAATGAGATCTTGTTCCAGCACAGAAAAAAAAAGTTTTCAGGTTTCCTGGATTTTTAGGCTTCTCATGAAATCGTTGTCAACACTTGGGTGTCTTTGTCTTCCAGCTGCGCCGCATGCAGGAGATGATTGCCCAGATGCAAGCCCAGATGAGGATGAAGCCTGGTGATGACTAAGGTGCTTTAACATCTGGATGCATCAGGTATTGCTTTTCTGACTTGTTTTCACCTCTTGCATAATATTTAGTAATTATTATTGTTAATTTTGCACTTTATCCTTGCATGTACTGTACTTAACAGGAAAAAATGTGATGTCATGAGTGGATTATAAAAGATATATGCCAGTGTTACCTTCCAGCTGTTTTTAAGACCTGTAAATCCTTCTCTTCAGTGCCTTACCTTTGGATCATCAGGCTTTGCTTCTGTTAGCACAAGCTACTCAGAAAGTTAATTTTATATGTAAACAACAGTTAGAGTGTTTTGGGGTGTATAGACTGCTGAGTTTTTAACAGATTTCTCAAAGAGCCAGACAGAATTTTGGTCAGGTGTACTGAATACAGACTCCCTTGTGCGTGTGATGTATTAGGGGAGATCAGAGTGAGTAAAGAAAAAAATTCCTGTAGCACATACTCATTATTTCTTCTGGTAGAATTTTTCTTTTAAATGCAAGAACAAAAAAATGGAAGGATATGAGGAGTCTTGTTGCTTAATACTTCAGTTTAATACTCTAGCTGTGATTGCTGGTCTTGTGGAATGTAAAGCTTGAATAAAATGGATTATATTATCCCTTATGACCTTGTGTCAGCTGCCAACATTCCAAGCCTAAAATAAGGAGATTTTTTGTTGCCTTTATTTGAACCTTCAGTCTTCCTGTTTACATGAAAAGAAGAAAAAATAATGAAGAAATAAACTTATTCACTGGATTCTCACTTAAGCAGAAGTTGATAGTTTTACTGGTATGTGTACTGTTATATTTGAGTGAAGTACTTTAGGGGAAATAAGTAATTCAGTCTCAGGTTTCTTACTGACACAGTTTCAACTGTTGCAGATAGAGGAGTCTTCACATCTTGCCTTCCAATTTCCACACTAAGATATGTTTTCCCAGAGTTAGAAATCTAAACACCAGGGATAATTTGTGGCTGACCACAGGGTGTATGTGATAGCAGTGTCTGACAGAAAGCTCTCATTCCCTGGCCAGGAGCTGGTCATTTTGCAGCCTGTTCAATATTGTTAAATACTACAGTCTGAATTGAAGGTTCCAAGTTTTCACTGTGACTTCATTTTTATGTGGCCAAATTCTTACCACTTGTGGAAATGGTTATTTGCTGTAGGAAAGCTGTTTTAGTATAAATGATAGTTACCAAGGAGCTAATTCCTTTGTAGGAGTTAGAAATCATGTTTAATCACATGACACCTTCAAACTGACACTCAATAAGAAAAAGCCACCATAAATCTACCCTTGTACACAGTTGTTGTTGGCAGAGCAGAGGATGGCAAGGGGTACAAATACATTCAGAGTCCTTTCCTCAGTTCCTAGATGCTAGCTTTGCTGTGAAATCAGTATCTGGGGGCTGATGGGATGTAGTGTTCCCACTAATGGTTAGCCAGAAATGGCCCCAGATCCCCTGTGTTTCACAGCTTCTGGCAATACTAGATATGGTATTTATAGAAAGGAACTGGAGCATGGTTTGTCCCAGGCTGAATTTGCAGCTATGGCTACATATAAGTAAACAGAGCTCTGAGCATGCTCACGTCTGTCCGAGAGAAATGTTCTTCTCTAGAAACCTCACACTGCTAATCTGGAGTGCAGCTTGGGCCACTCTGGATGTTAAGGAGGAGACTTTGCAGATTTAACAGAGTGTTTCCATGATCTTGTTGTGATTTGAACTAAATCTTGAGGTCAAGTTAATTGGGCTGAAATACTGAGTATGGATGATTTTGAGAAGGATTTGGATGAGATCCTCACACATGGAGGTCCTGCTGTTACTTTGGAATTTGCTAAGCTACATTTCTGCAGCTGCTGTGGAAATCATGTTTGACAGGTTGCTTTCAGGAAAGACTTTAGAACTTCTGGTTTTGTTATCCTTGAGAGAGAGAGAGAAAGATAGAATGATTTATAGTGTAATTTATTGACCAGTATGCAGTCAGAACTGCAGATGCAGTTCTTCCTAAACCATTGCTGTAGGATGCTGGCAGCATGTGGAAGGGAATCCTCATCCGGAGCTTAGCCCCAGGGAAGTTTCTCTCATGCATGTTAACTGACTTTGCAACTTAGGAGGAATGATGAGTTCAACCTCCACCATTCCCATTGGATTTATTTGTCATATTTTATTGAAATTGCTATTTCTAGAGAAACCAGGAAACTGGTAATTAACACAGTGGTTAACAGAACCAAACTGCCAACGAATTTAAATGTAGTTAGTATTAATCTTCTTGTTCTATCTCAATTTATCTTGAGCATCTCTCGGGTTCTAGTTTTACAAGAACTTTAAAGGATCACCTGTGCTACTGAAAGCACAGACTCTCCTCCCACTGATCTTTTGCACCCTTACTTTTTGCTGAGAAAAGTATGTGAATTTATAAACAGATAATTTATGTAAAAAATAATATTTTCACTCTTTATTTTGGATACATATCTAATTTTTGTGTTTTCTTCAGAAATCCCTTAAAATATTTTCCCCTACATAAAGCATAGATATACAGATGTTTTCAGGTATTTTGGGAAAAGTGGGGTATGGTATGAAGACCTTCATAGGTAAGAGCTGGACAATAAACAGTAGGATAATTAAATGTGTTAATATCCAAATATGTGAAATACCACCTTCTGATTTCAGTTGTATTTTGGAGTGGGAAGGAGATTGCTGAATGCTTTGGGGTTTTCTAGGAGGAGCATTGCATAATGATTAAAAAGTGCTAAACTCAAATTCTTGTCAAAAAGACTGACAAGTGTGTGTTACCAGAAAGTGCTACACAGATGGGATGACTGGAAGATCTGGTTTGCCTGATCCTTTTTGAATAGGACCATCTTTAAAGGTTTTATGGAAAGAGCAAAGGGAGGATTCACTTCAAGCAGTTTCCTTTACTTTCAAGCTGGAGTAAGAGAAGAATAAAGGGAGTTACAGAAGCAAAGATGAGATGCAGGAATACATTCAAAGTTTCCAAAGAGCCCAGACAGATTTCTTGCTGTGGAAAAGCAGAATCCTGAAAAGGAATGAAGATGAATGCTGGTGGAGACTGGGGTAGAGGTAGGAAAAGAAGATTATTTTGGCACACTGGTCATTCCTGTTTCCAACTGCAGTTTCTGACAAAAACCTATGAGAACAGATTGTGGTGATTAAGATCTTTTGAATGCAGCCCTGACAAAGATGTGTTGACCCCCACTTTTGTCTCTTTTCTCTAAACATTTAATAGCTTCTGTGTGCAACTAGTGCAGGTGGAGCAGGCAATGAGAGCACAGCTAGACACCAGAATATTAGAATAAGAAGTAACAAATTTTTTGCCCTGACTTTTGATATACTCACCTTACTAATCTTCCTCGGATGTTTTTTTTTTAAAACACAAGACACTGCTGTAAAGTGTAGGAGTTTATTGGTTCTTGTATTTGACAGTTCACATGAAGGATTGAAGAAAAAGATGGAAGGGTGGAATAAAGTAGCAAAGCCTGAAACAGGTTTAGTTTTATTTGGGTACTCAACTTTGAATTGCTTTTGAAATAAGCCTGCAGTAACTCCAATAGATTATTGACTAGTTTCTGAACTTGTCCATCTCAGATGAGCAATTATTATGAAAAGCTGGAATAATTGTACCAAGTTAAATGGTTATTGGTGGATGTTTCTTCCCTTTCAGTCTCTGTTTCTCAAAATGTATCTCTGCAATCTGTTTTCCTCTTGTTATTCTTACAAATCTGGTTTGTCTGCCTTCACTCAGTTTCCAGATCATACTGGGACAAATCAGTAACAGAAGCCAGGCTGTGGAATGCTAATACAGCCATCTGGAAATGTAGTTATAGTTAGGGAAATACATTCAGACAAAAAAGAAACCCAAACATCTTTGACTTAAAGTATCTGTAGGATGTTGAAAATTCCTTTAGTATAGCTTGTGATTTCCACAAGTATTTTAAAGCTCCCTGAGCACATTAAAACCATTCTAGTTCTTGATAAGAACAGTGCTAGAGACACCAAACAGCTCCTTCTTTCTGCCGGTGAATTGACATAATTTAACAGAGCAACACAAAGCACTGTCATAGCAACCAGCCTTCTAAAACGATGCTGCTGAATGCTGGATTGATCTGATGAGAAATGTCATTTGGGGAAGTAGAGATGATGTCGTAGGTTTTTGGCAGCTGAAATTGAGAGCCTAGAGAATGTGAAGCTTGGGCAAATTTGTAGTATTTGGAACAACTGCCTGGCACTGCCAGTGGATGTTTCTCTGGATAGAAACTAGACCAGGAGAGTGCTGTCAGTGTCTGTCTTTCCTCAGCTCTTCTGACTGTGGAGTTGTTCAGCAAACCCTGCATTAATGGGCTGGCACAAGTTTTTTCATCTTTAGAGATCAGACTTCTGTTGGTAATTGTGTGGTAACATGGGGAACCTGAAAATGTGTCAGGGCCACTTTTTCCTAAAAAAACAGAGGAACACTTTGGTAGTTTTGAAGCTTGGATCCTGGTATGTAGATGTGACTCTGTGGTTATCACCCCTATTAACATATTTAACTGATGAGCATTGGTAATCAGTTCGAAGGCCAATTTTGTAACTTCCCTTGACCTTGGCTGATAATGTGGGGAAGTTTGAGCTCTCGCTACAGAGTAGCAAAGGAAAGGGAACAAACTTGGAGCAGTGAAGTCAACAGAGGGTGACTGAAACACCAGAAAACCAAAATGTTTGGGGTGTGGTGACAAAATGAGTTAAAACCTACAGCAGAACACTGGTGTCATCCAACACTCCTCTGCCTTTTGGAAAGATGCCATTTCTCAAAGTTCTTGCTGACATTGGGACACTCAAAGGGCTGTAGTTATAACATAAACTGGGTGCTATTTGAAGAAAAACAGTTGAGGGGAGTGAGAAATGCAGCTGTTTATCAAGCAAATTTCTCTCATTTGGAGTTGAGAAGTGATCACAGAGGTGTCAAGCCGTCCTGCAGTAATTCTTGGAAGAGCTGAGGGGGAGACAAAGCCATTTCCTTTACAAGGTGTTCAAAATCTTCACAGGATTCTGAGCTATGTGACCATATGTTCAGCATGCAGGTGCAAGTAGTACACCTTCAGTTATGTTGCTTGCTGAGAGAGTTTTGTTTAATGGCACACTGGAGAAATATCCTCTTTGTTCAATGGTGGTATGAACTCACATTGCAGATGGAGGCATTTGTTAGCTCCGTGTGTTGGTGAAATGAGCATGGGTGACTTTAAGGTTGGTCTAATAAAGCTGGAGGTCAAACTTGTTAAGAATAGTATCAACCTAATTGTATCATAAAATCATGCCTTACAAGGAGATGTGGAAGAAAGAGCAGTGAAATGAATCCAGTTTAAAAGTACACAAGCATACTTTGCCCAAGTGTGTTCTATGAGCATATAAAATGTGGGTATCGTGTAGCTAATGCTGCTAACATCAATGCACAGCTGTGCTTAGAACCCAAGCCTTCATGTTTATTGGAAATTCCAGTCTTTTTGACTGAGTCTGCTATATGAGTTACAGTTTCTTCTGGAGGCATCTTCTGTAACAGATTAGTCTTGGGCATGCAGTGGCAGACGGTTTCTCCAAACTCAAAGTAGCAGTGTAGCACAACAGGTTGATTTTGAATTTGAATATTGAATTTACTTAGCAGTGTATGGACTCCAGGCTTAAAGCCTTATTATTGCTGGCTTGCTTGTTGTAGTTGTTATTAGAAGTGTTGGACTCCTTAAAATGAGAAGGAATTGTGCATTGAACAGGACTCCCAAAATGAGAATGACAAAGAGCAAATCATGTTGCTGCTTATCCCCACTGTAGTCTGGATGAGTGTTACAGAGTATTTTACAAGTAAGTTGGCACAACAGTGTTTTCTAGAATATTTCTATTTTTTCCATCCAGATAGCATTTAGATTAAGCTAACTGTTTCTGTCAGGAATTATTATTTATGGGAGTGGAGAATTTGAGGTGTTTCCCCTGAGTTCCAAATCTGACACAACTTCTCAAGCAGGATCCAACTTTCGGGGAAAGCTGGGATTCTGCTTTCTTTGTAGCAGCCTTTTTGATTGGCAAGTAACTGTAGAAATATCCAAAACTGGTAGTTATTTTTGAAATTTCAGACCGGTATCCCCCCCCCTTTTTTTTTTTTAGCCACAGAAACACTGCTGTATGAGTGCTTGGAAAAAAATGTCTGCTTTCTTGCTTTACCTTAGCTGTGTTAGTGCATGATGTGGAGCTTGCTGCCTACTGCTAGCTCTGTTCAGCTGAGTGGTTTGTTTCCTTCAGCAGCAATAACGCTTCACAGAACAGTCCAAGGTCGATGTGCTGGGTGTTGAGAGGAGCTGTAATGCTCTCCTTGTGTTCTTGCAGGCTGAGGGGAGGTATAGGTGCCTAAGAAACTATGTAGCTAAAAATAAGTTCTCATTTATAAGCTCTTATTGGACACGTGTGATAAATATTTGGGACCAAACTGCTCAACTGAATACAGGTCTCTGTGCTGCAGGAACTGAAACCCCCAGTGCTCTGACAGTGCTGAGATTTTGTCCTTTCTAATGCTCTGTTTTCCACTTTTGTTCCCAGCAGCATACGGTTCTCTAAGTGGATGGGTGCTCTCTTTTCTTTGCCCGAATGGTAACGTTCAAATGCAAAAGCCGGATGCCACAGACCAAGATCTGCATTCAAACAAACACAAAGTCTGAAGATCATGTTGTAAAACTGCTTGTTTTATATATTCAATGTTATTCAACTTATAGTGTATCTTTTTAGATTCTTTTGGTAACATTGTCTTCATACTTACCAATGTGGTTTTATTATCCTTCCTATACCTTTTTCTTCAGAAACTGCCAAGAGTACACTGTTTGGACTAGTCGTTGTGGTGGGTTTAAGGAATTATCATTTATCTGCTAGGTTGTTCTGAACGGTTTCGTGCTTAATACTAAGACTTTGTGCTGTTTACAGTAAACGTATGTGTGTTTGCACAGTGGTATAACTTTCACCTGCCATTTTAGGTTATTATGTATTGCATCAGTTTTTCAGAACTTTCTCTATGTTTTTGTTGCTTTTGAAGCTTCATCTCTGGTGATTTGCATTTGTATGATGTATGAGAAAATGTACAAAATGCCGATGATTCACCAGTGATTGGGAAAAGCTGACTTTTCTAAATCGCCGTGCCTTAACACCCCGTAAACGTTCCACACACCAACAAACTTGTGTGGATGCCTCTGGAGGTTTGGCTTCAGATCTCAAGTATTGATGGCAAAAATTTGTCACAGGCATTTCTATCTGTCAGCTGAGCGATGGCATGTACTGATTTTTTTATATATACCATAGCACTACTTTTCATTGAAGTTTTGTAATAAATTGTATGAATGTGGAAAACGTTAATTTTTTGAGGTGGTTTTTCTTGTCTTATTTTATTTTGCCTTTTCAAGCTAATGTATGAAATGCTGTAATGGCGTTCTGCGCAGTGCATATTCAAAGGAATTGTGATGTTTACCCTGGGGTATGAAAGTGTTTTCTAAAACTTGTCTACCTGCAAACTGCTTTGATTTCTTTTCAAAACAACTTTAAAAGTGTTTTACCTATAATTTAGGTAGCAACTCTTTACATCTACTATTTTTCCAAAATTCATTAGGCACCAACTGATGTCTTTGGTGGGTGAATATCTTGGAAAATCTGATCACACACCTTACTTTATAAGTTCATGAATGCTATTATTTCCTTTATGTCATTGCTGACTTACAGCTCTCTTCTGCATGCTTTTGTAGTCTTGTGTTTTATATATGAACAAGTGTAAATTACTTTCCAAATATGGGATTGAGACACTTTGTCTTCTGTACTAAATTGGGGTGTCTTTCATGCAATGATTACCCCTAATTTTGCTGTCTAGCAATGAGTGTTTAATCAGGGCAGGATTCATAATGATTGGCATCCTGGGATGCACATTTGGCTTGCTTGGAGTTCAACTGCATAAAATGGATGTTACATTGTTACTTCAATGGCTGCTATAAGGAAGTTGAAAGAAGAAATGGAGTGACAGATTTGCATTCACTCAAATTTTTTACCGTTCTTATGAAGATTTGAATTTAACCATGTCTGTCCAGAGGGCCAGGTGAGAGATTTAATGGAAAACTTTTTCTCATAATTTGCTGTTATTTGCACCTTTCTTTTTGTTTTCCTTCCCGGATTTTGCATCATATTTTGCAACCCTGTTAATTATGTGCTGTCCGTTTGTGCTTGTGAAAGTCAGGACAGCCACACCCCTCCTGAGAAACCCAGACTTCAGTTGGAGACCTTAGTTACAAGTTAGATTAGCTCTCTGAGCAAAGGTGGCATGAAAGCTTTGCCTTTCAAAGCTGGATAGGACAATGGGGAAGCAGACTATCAAAAGCATCTAGTGTTTAATTTTATTATAAACAGAAGAGATTTTTCTCTCTCTTTAAAGCAAGGCACCTAAAGTCACTGTCACTGTTCTTTTGTGGGAAGCCTCAGTGAAAAGATTTTTACTTGGGGATACTGAGTACCGATTGATAGTCTGTACTTTCTTAGGGTTTGTGGATTCCAGATGGAGCATTTTGGCTCAAAATTTGAGATCTATTTTAATAATTGTCTAAGAAGGGCTTGTAGAGCTGCTGATTCCATATGTGAGTACTTTCCTTTCAATATAATTTCATTTTTTTTTTTTTTTTATGCTTTCTACCACTTCTTTGATGCTGACTGATGTTAGTTTTCGGTTACGTTTGAACTCAGTTTTGTTAAAATACTTAACAGCTTATTGGGGGAACATATAGTTGTAAAGCCAAGTCTTTGTACTGTGGAGCTCTCTGGATAGATGGCACTGGCTGGAGCCTGCTTTCTGACTTTACATTTCAGCTCCCATAGGTGTTGGCAGTGCCAGGCCGTTGGAAGACAAGCCCCTTTCTCTGAATTTCATCCTGGCTTCTCCAGACTGACTTTTTCCAGCACCGGGACAAAGTGCCCACATGTAGCTTTTTTAATGACTGTTCAGCAGGATCAAAGAGCATTTGACTACAGTCCTTTCAGCTTTCATTAGTTTTAAAACACTGTGGCAGACTATAAAACAACTCATGAAAGGCTGATTGGCTTGTTGGTGCCTTAGATTGTTGTGCAGAGTCTCTAATGGTCTGTGGCTTTCTAGCATTTAAAAACAAGGAAATTTGCTGGCAATTACCTGATTCTTTTTTTTTTTTCTGATGCTTTGAATCAATGGCTGAAAGTGAACTCAGGGTGAGCTAATGCGGTTTTCAAATGTTTATGCCTCGGATTGCCAGGCCTTGGAAGTGTCTCCTTGTTTTGTTATAAGGGATGTATTGAATGAGAAGTTAGAAGATATGCCAAGATAAATGCTATGATGGCTACAAGGATTTGAAAAGTTGATATTGTGGCATTGGTGTCAGATTTGTTCCCAGGCAGGGCAGTGCCCTTCAGTTATGCAGGCATAACTGCCAAGCTTATCCTATCCTGTATTCGGAAGAGTTTCAGGTCTGATAATTTGCCTGTCCTTGAAATGGGGAAGACATTTCCCCTCCCTGCAGCCCGGGAAGTCAGGGGAAGGATCTGGGTGTCTTTAGTCTTCACATCCCATTCCCTTTCCGTCTCTCTTCTTTTCTATGGGTTGTTCTCATGTCATGTTCAACTGCTGCTTTTCATTTTTTTCATCTCTCTTGTCTCGTCTTAAAGAGTTACACTGACAGCTTTTACCTAAAATAACTTCCCATATAACCTCTTTTAATGGAAACATAGCACACATTCCTACTTCATACAGCATGGCTGCAGTATGATTCAGGACTTCCCACTGTATTCTGAGATGCTAAATCTGGAAACATATTTCCTATTTATTCCATTTGTGTTTGGGGTTTATATGTTTTTTTTAATACTGTATTCCTCCTTCTCGGCGCTATGTTTCTGTTCCAGGGCGGCGAGTACTGCCTTTTATAGCGTTTAAACCTTCAGGAAGGTGTAGCCTGCCCAACTCCGATTGCCTGGGGGGGTTATCCCTGCACATCAGCCGTGCGCGGGG